>JAWWMK010000008.1:3619123-3636590 GCA_035047105.1 Galeopsomyia nigrocyanea
TCGGTTCCTCTTGTAATATAGAATGATATCCCGAAGGAATTAGGAGCGTCGAGTCAATTTGACTTTTTTTAGAACCGATGCCGAATTAATCGAGTTTTTTTTTTGTGGAATTGGACATATATATATATATATATGTGTGTGTGTGTGTGTATTTTTTTTTCGATGATATCGCGTGTTTATTATCGCGATTTTTTTTTTGCAGATATGCATCTGGGATCTGAGACGCAAATCTCACAGACCGGCTTCGGTGACGAAAGTCGCCTCGTCGAAGTCAACCGTCGTCAAATTGGAATTCACGCGTAGCGGCGAGCAACTGGTCGCCGCCGATGACGAGGGTATCGTTTACGTTTACGGACTCGCGGGGATGCCGCTACCTGCCCTCGATCAATGTCAAACTCTCGTCGATGCTCTGCGCCAAGCTCTGGTTACTAAGCCCGAGCTTTTGAAAAAACTTCAGAAACTTGGATCGCCTTTCGATAAATCCTGATGAGATTTTTTTTTCTAATTTAACTTTCGACGAGGTATTGTTATTGTAAATATACAGCAATGATTTTTTTTAATAAATGGTAGTTATTCGTTTTTTTTTGGTTACGCAGTGACATACAAAAAGGCTTGTTTACGCATGACTTTTTTTTATTGAAAAAATTGTTTTTCATCGGTCAGTCGTTATATTAATATAAAAATTAATCACTCATGATGAAAGTTTACGAGTTTACGCCATACACATAATTCACACGCGAGAGCTTTATCGCTTCGCGAATCTCTATAAACTAGCGTGAAACGTCGAAACGTACTAAATCGTACGCGATGATATTATTATGCGTTAATTATTATTATACAAGAGAATTACAAATCGCGCGTTGCCTCGAGGAAAGAAATAGTCAATCGTTTTGTCGGGGTCAACGCTAACGTGTAATTTCACTCACGGGTTTCTCGCGGATATATAAATTTGTGTGTATATATATAATATGGTTAATTTCATTCAACGATACATCTCATAAATAAAATACAATAATCTCCTCGATTAGCTTGTGTCGAGTATAAATATATGCCGACCAAATAAAAAATGCGAAATTATACGCGTCAAAGTGGACCCTCTTTTTCTTTGGTTAATAAGTTACACGTCGTCGTGCCATTCGATAACGCAATAAAAGGGGCAGTATACAAAAATTTGTTAGGCTGTGCGTCAATCTCCATAATTTTGTTCTCACGTGAAAAAAAAAAGAAGACAACGAAAATTGCAAATAAGTTACTCCTCGCGTATCGCCTTCACTTTTTCCCTGAAACGTGATTATCGCTTTTTTGTTATTTTTTTTTCAATTTCTTTTTCGCTTAGAATTAATTCTCACTAGTTTATAAGCTGCCTCTTGAAAAGTCGGTCGACTGTCGAAAAATACTTTGAAAAATTGCTATAGTGATTAGAATCTCAATTGAAGACGAATTTGCCTTTTTTTTACTCAACGGTCACGTATTCACCAGTGACGTTGGCAATTTGATGGTAGCGTCGTCTTCCCGCAAAGTCTTCGTTCTCTTCATTCAACTGTGCCGAACTCGTTTCTACACCTGGATGTACTGGCGTTACGACAATTTGTTCGTAGTCATAAACTTTTCGTCTGAAATGAACAATTACATTTAGAAAATGATGTCGATGTTCTATAGAACCGATACTGTCTTGTTCTAGCATAAGAATAGGATGTGACATAATTTCTTTTTTTGTTTCAAGGCAAGTCTGTTTTGATTACATTGCTTTGCGAAATATGATGAAATTTAAAGCAACATTCACTATGCGTCTAAAGAAGGTATACAATACCAGTAGGAAAAACACTTACCCCATCAACCTGAGAATAGAATTTTTAAGCCACGTAAGGAATTTGAATTCTGACGACACACCGGGCTTGACAGCTGGATTTGCGTGACCAATATAACTCCAAACCAGGAAACAGACGATTATATTTGCCAGCGCGTATCCCCAGTGCACCAAAAACATTATCAACAATTTTATCAAGGCCTATGAACGAAAAATACATCACGTAAATATCAAATGTACTTGTTGTTGAAGTTTCAAGTAAAAAAAAATACTCACGCCCAAAAGGGACAACCATCTATTGCACAAAGGACTATACCAATTCCCCAACTTCCCGTGTATATGAACTTTCTTTTGTATTTCGCTCGTAACGCTGGCATTGTCTTCAACGCTCGGCGATGAGTCTACGAATCCATTGCTTTCGATGCTCACTGAATTTCTCTGCGAAAAATACATAAAACAAAAGTTATATACCACAAATTACGAATCGTTCGCGCAGTAATATGATATACTTACGATATTTTTGTGCCGCGTTCTTTCCGGAAACAAACTGTCAAGATCGTTTTCAGCATCGATCAGCACATTTCTGTCCGACGTGCCGTAATTTCTATCCGACGATGGAGATTGCGCGGAAAATCTTTGCTCTCGCGAATGTCTCAAGTCGAACGTTTGTGCGAGAACGAAGTAGGCGTAATCCAAGCCTGCCCATGTTAGTAAAAATGGCATTGTTACTATGGGCGCGAGAGTATTGATCTCGCCGACCATGATAAATGTAACTGTGACTATTGCGGTAACGCATAGAGCATAAATTGGTACTTTGTTGGGTCCTCTCTAGAAGGGAAAAACGAGAAAAGTATTAGATTTTTCGAGAAAGAAAAAGTAAGCTTATGTAAACTTGATCAACATACTCCTCTTTGTAAGCAGCTTATCCCCGGAATGACGTTTTGTCCGGCGATCGATTGGAGAACACGCGGCGTTCCGTACATAGCTCCCAAGCAGCTACTGAACGATGATACGTAGAGACCAGCAAGCAAGAGAAAAGAAAACGCCGAGACTGTCGATGCAACCATAAAGTCCTGTTGTAGTGTGACTCTTGTGCACGTCGATGCAAGGAATAATGCGAAGCAAAGGTACAAAATTGTGCTGCAAAATAGGGATTTTGGTTTATTCTTTGATAAAAGCGTTCAAGAATGATTAGTCATTTTGAAAGATTACCTAAGACTCAAAGCAGCTAGCGAACCATTGGGAATATCTGTCGAGGGATGTCTCAAATCACCACTCATGTTTATGCCAGCAAGTACACCAGTTACAGTCGGGAAGAATACTCCAAACACAGTGAACCAGCTGTATCCTTCTTGGTACAAAGGAAATGTGTTATTTTTCAAAACTTCGGTTGACCATCCAACAAATCCAGCCTCTGATTGAAAAAAAAAGATTCCAATGTTTATAATGCAACAAATGTAAATTTACTTATAAAATAAAAATTCAAAATACTTACGTGGCTCGATGTGAGTAAAGCTTCCAACAACGAAATCAAATCCAGCAAGTAGTAAAATCAAAAGAAGTAAAAATTGAAGCTTTATCACCCACTTGACACCAGCAAGATTAATTCCTGACAAAAGTATCACTGCAGCGCAAGCGAAACCCCGTTGTGCCCATGGCGATTCTAAATGAACAAGCCCAGCTATAGATTCGCCGAAACCTAGAACGTTTAAGGCGCATCCCACAGCCTTGAACAAAAAAAAGATTGCGAGATCCAACTTTGAATAATATCGAAAGTGTGCCAGATAAGATTGTATACCTGTCCAAAACAGTACAATAAACCAATAGAACCTCCAAGTCTTGAGCCTAATACATGAGACAGTAAAAAATAAACTCCTCCGCTTTCTACTCTACATCTTTCACAGATTCCTATGGCTGAGAGTACAGAAACTAATGCAACGAACACTGCGAAAAAAATCAATTTCTTTGATATATAATACTTCAGAAAATAGAATCGAGTCTACGTTACGATGCTTACCTGTACAAAATATTATTACTACGGCATTTAGAGCACCTGCTTGGCCGACCATCCAACCACATCTCAAAAAAACTATCACTCCAAATATATTTATCAAACAGGAAGTAAACACGCCATCCCAGGTTCCAAATAAAACTGGCTGGGATATAAAAAAATTGGATTTCCACCATGGGTCTGAATTCTGAAATCAATTGTAATAAAAATTATTGAACGATACTACAGCCAGTAGAGCTTGGGGAACTGGCACTTACAAATTCTTGTGCAAACAATTCATTGGTTCCAGTTTGATACATCTCAGGACCAAGCTCTTCATGTCCTCTACTCTCTGACCGTGATGGTCTTCTCTCTGCATTTCCAAGTCCATATCTAGACCAGTCGATTTCTCTATCGTTTCCGATGCTCCTGTCACTTTGACTCCTGTCATATGAACCCATGTCTTTAAAGCTTGTGTGATCTATGCATCAGTTCTCAAGTTATCCTGCATATTATTCCCTACTGCACCTATTCATGTGACTTGTAAAGCTTTTTGCATATTTATTGCAATTCCTGAAATACAACATTCATAACAATATCTGTTGCATTCTCAAAACAGATGTCTTAATTAACCTGACAAATTAAACTTTTATCAAACTGAAATGAAGAATTAAAACTGACTAATGATGTTGATAACTCAGTGAAAGAAAATCACAAAAATAACTATGAAAAAAAAAGCTCTGATAGCAGCACGAAAAAATTGAAAGGCTAAAAGAACAACAAACCTTTGAAAGACGCTTGGCATTCAATACGGGTCCACGTCAGCATTGGACGAAGTGTGCGAGAAACGAGCTTAGAACTGAAGATGCTAAAAAATCTTTTGGAATCGATGAATCAACGATAGCGCGACATTTTTCACGCGATAACGGTAAAAAGCGGCAGATTTACACTGCTATCCGCGTAGGCAGCCATGTTTCCGAGAAACATATGGGATCAATTTGGCTGCGGCGGTTGTGGGAGTTGAGTGGTGGAGGGGATGATGTCGTGATTATGGATTATGGAAACGAAATTCTTACCTTTCTAAGACAGTGTTTTACGCCGCTGTGTTGTACGCATGCACTATAGATAATTGTTTTATATATTGATTTTATTAAATAATCAAGAAGAAAATAACTTTCAAAGTAGTCTTTTTTATTAATTTTATACATGAACGTTCAGCAAAAAGTGAATTAATTAGTTACTAAAAATTATGCACTTAATTGGTACTCATCGTTATAAACAAAAAAAAGCTTTGCTCAAAATTCTAAACACACAAACTTTCAGACACTTACTGTACATACAATTTCACGCAATCTTATTTAAGATTTATAATGACCATAATCAGAGTAATGAGATATAACTATATAATTATAATTACAATTATAAATATAATTATAATTACAGTCAGGATGACAGTCGATGCAATTCACCTAGACTTATATTTAATAATTATTTGCAATAAGAGCTTTATGTACATTTACGTTCCACGTCGCCACTTCTCTCCATTTGTATACTTTGTCATTTCTTTGCCACTGATACCACAAGTTCCTATACCTACGCGACCGTTAACACTTTCCGGCGTTGCAAATATACTCTTCTTGACTACACCTTTTTTCGTGGACTGCACAGAGAATATGTAAGATTAATTTTTGAACATCAATCAAATTGACAAAATTGGTTCTACATACTTTAGTTGCAAATGCCAGCCATTTGTTTTTCTCTTGTTCCCTTTCTTCCTCCAACTCTTTGAAACGTTGCTGTTTCTTTTGTTTTCTCTTTTTCAAGTACTCACGCTGTTTAGTTGGATCCATACCAGCTATTGCAGATACTTGCATTTTTCTGTAGAAGAAACAATTCAATTACTACATGTGAAATAAGTTTTGATACTTTATTGTACAATTAACACACACCACGTGGAAACAATTCAAATAAATTAAGATCAAAACAAATAGTGCATTTTGGAATTCATTAAGTTTACTGGCAATGGTAAAACGTAATAGGCTTCCTTACTTCTTCCTGAAGTGTCAGGTCCAATATTAATACATCAGCACACATCGCCAATGGACAAGTAGTCAGTAAACATAATTTCAAATCAAGCCATGGATAATTTCATTACGAGCGGGATTGTTTAAGACAGTTGGAGAGGATAAGGAAGGAAAGATTACAATTAGTAATTTCGTTTTAAGCTTAATAAGCCCTAACTTAAAAACTTGAAAATAAAATCAAAAGTTTCTAAGTAGCATTATAAGGAGGATAAAATGTCAGACTCACTTGGATTTTTGATCCGCCCAATCTGAGGCTGGTCTTTTAGCCATAGATTTCAGCTGACTAAGCATTGTAACATCTTTATTTTTGTACTCATTGAAAGTTAAATTTACAACTCCATCCTCACCTATTGCATCTATTGTTCCTTCATAATACCTGCAAACATTTAATTGATTGAACGAGCTATTGGCGTGGTTGCAGAAAGGATCAAATGAAAGCAGTAAAACTCACTTTCCATCCTCACTCCATGGTGCCATACACTGGTCACCAACTTTCCATTTGCTTGCCAAAGCAGCTATTATTTCCGGATCTTTTTCATCCGTTTCTGGTTTTTTCTCTTGTTGTTGTGTTTTTATCAAGTCTTGTGTGAGTTCAATGACTTCTTCCAAGTCAATCTTCAACTTCAACAATTCTTGGTTATCTGGATCTGACGTAAGTGCAGCTTCAACCTATCAACATTGATGATCAATGAGCTAATTACAAACATAAAAAAGACATTTATAAAGAAGCGTTTTGCGTCATAAACAGTTGAAAGTAGCTCGAGGGAGAAAGACAATTGCGATTTTGATCATAATTTGACTCAATGTTTAGCAACGTATCAGCAATGCATGAGTAAGTAAGACTACGATGACGACGACGCAGAAAACAATGGTAACTCAATTTATCACTAACTTGTTCATCATCTGTACAAATAAAAAAGAAAATTAAACAGAAAAACTCACTTGCTGAAGCTGCAACTTGTAATTCTGTAGATCATCCATGTTGCGTCGCTCTAACTACGACACAACTACAGACGGGACGTCGATGTCGAGAGCTCGGACAAGCAGAAAACGAGTGCGCTCTCAACCTTAACAAAACAACAAGCAAAACGTAAAAGCTGAAAGGATATGAAATTGGGTCACAGAGAAGATGAGAAATTTACACGAAATTCTTATTTAGCCAAGACATTCAGCTCTATTTACAGTTTACACCATGAAAACTGACAGCAAAGGAAAAAGAACAGAGCATTGGCAATGGCCACCAATGGCTGAAAACTGCTGAAAACTTGAAACAACGAAATCACGTAGATAAGTAAACGCACAAAGATCAGATCGACCCATGACTACGAAGCATAGGTAGAAAAGCTGGGTCTAGTTCAAAATCGACAGTGGCGCCCCTATGTTTACAAGTCGAACACGTTGTGCCGATTATAACCTAAAAATCGTTGTCAACAATTTAAATTGCTCCGATTTTTCGTAGATGTAAATAATTTAACAATGGAAGTGTCTGTGGGTGATGTTGTTATGCCAGGTGATAAAGTTAAGGGTATTGAATCGGTAGGCGACAGACAAAGAGTAATATTGGGTCCTGGTTTGAGAACAGACGGCGAAAATGTTTACGCTTGCAAAGCGGGAATCTTAAAAAAGAGAGCGGCTGTTTATTTTGTTGACAGTTATCAGAAAAGGTTTATTACCTTTCAAACTTTGAAATACCTGATTAATTAATCAATCACTTTTGAAAATAAAAAAATTTTTATTTCATTTCAGATACATACCCAGCCAGGGTGAAAATGTTGTTGGCATAGTCACACAAAAAGCTGGAGATATCTTTAGGGTTGACATTGGAGCCAGTGAACCAGCATCTTTATCGTACTTAGCCTTTGAGGGTGCCAGCAAGAGGAATCGTCCAGACGTACAAGTAGGAGACATTGTTTATGCCAAACTTTTAGTCGCTAGTAAAGACATGGAACCTGAACTGGTGTGTGTTGATTCCTTTGGTAAAAAAGGAAAGTTAGGAGTTTTAAATCCAAATGGCATGTTGTTTTCGTGTTCCTTAAGCCTCATCAGGAAAATTCTCAAGCCAGACTGTCCGTTGTTCAAATTATTATCAGAAGAATTGAAATATGAACTCGCAGTAGGTATGAATGGTAAAATTTGGATCAAATCAAAGTCCTCTGTCGAAGCAACAATTGCTGTTGCTAATGCTATCTTGGCAGCGGAATACACGCCACAAAGTGAACTTCAAGTTCTGCGTAATTCTATTGTAAAATCGTTAGCTAAATTAAGATAAGATTGGAGTGTAAATAAGAGACAAGAATGTTATGAATGATTTTATATTTATTGTACCAATATTTGTAATGAGTTTCTTTTTGTAAATAAATCTTCACAGTTTTCTTAATGACAAAGTATGATTACAGAATCGATCATAGTGACATAATGCGTAATGAAAGATTTGTTTTTTTTGTTTAGCGTATGTAGTGTGTTTATTGAAAATGCGAGAGTTTTGGATGATCGACTATATTAACATCATGAAAGCAGAGTCACTGTAAGCGGTACATTAAAGTTTATCTATTAAAATTACCTTTATAACTTTTATAACTGTTTTTCTTCATGTAGGTACATTATTTTAATAATGTCAAGTTACAGCAATTATGATTGAACAATTACATATGAAACAGAATGCAATACAGCACTTTTTTTCCCATCATTCCTCGACGAGAATGACAAAGTAATTTGCAAATCAATGGTATGAATTTGCGTATATACGTGTAGATATACACTTATACTCTTAGGAACAGAAGCTTTTCAAACTATCGTAATTCATACAGCGTCGGAATGTATCAATCGTTACAGGAATGTCGTTTATTATTCAAAAAGAAAATGAACGGAAAATCTAGTATTCAAACGCATATCAACACATATTTCCTTATACGCAAATTTCAGCTGCAACTTGCTCACAGAATGTACAAATCGCTTATAGGTACGATAAGTTGATTGATTCCAACTGCACGAAGCATTATGCGTTTTTATGGAACGAATGTCTTTACTCATTGAAATGACTGTCGATTGATTTGCTTCTTCGACTTCTTTTTATTTTTCATTTCAATCAATTAAATCACTCTGATATGTGCCTAATACTCGCTCTCGAAGCACAGCAGTTGAAAAAACTCTATTTGTCTGATTCTCTATAAACTTTGACAGGACGGGGAAGGGGAGGTAGGGTAATAGAGTTTGACAAGAACGCGTTACATTATCTTTTTGTGCACAACCTTTTAGAATTAATTAAAAGATTCGACTAAGGTAAAAACACAGCCTTAGCGATAAATATTATTACATACATTACTCGTCGTCGCACTCAACCTTTCATTTTTTTTTTTCTCGATCACATAGATTTAGCTAAACTTATTGCTATAATATATATCCAACTAAAATTATTAGTTTCGAAGGAAAAAGAAAACGAAAAAGCGCTTGAGCGCGCTTTTGTACTCAACAGTGGAATGTGCAGTTTATTTTTTTCCATTTTTGTTCAAATTACTTGTTTCATCTTTTATCAAAATAAATCAATAAGTTGTTTTAAAAAGTAACTTATACTCGATAAATTCCGATTATCTTAACAATTATAATCTATATAATTTGTAATATATACACGCGCACACCAATATCGAGATACCAAGGATTCTTTTTCTTTTGTATTATGCGTCTGTAAATTAAAAAAAAATATATAGATATCATCTTTGCTCGCGATGGCTAATGTCGCTCACGCACAACGAATATACACAATAGATTAGCATTTTTTGTTTGTTTAGTGAAATATTATTGAATTTTAGGTCCGACACATCGATTATTAGATCCTTTTCTTTTATAACTTACATACCACGGCAATCAACCAAACCCAAAAAAAAAAAATTGATGGTTCGTCGATATACACAAATATCACGTGGCAATTGTAGCTGTGCTGGGGGAGGAGATTGATTATTATTATTTCTTTTTTTTCATCCCATTTTTTTCAAATTCTACAACGACTCGCAGTGACAAGTTGAGCTTTGTATAAGATGTCAAATGAATATATATATAATTAATGTTAGATATTAGAGATACAGAGCACCGCGAATGATGACGCTCAACTTGTCACTTTTTTTTTCCTCGGAAATAATGGTTTTGCCAGCAACCATAACAGTTAATATTATCGGGTACGGGCTAATATATACTTAATTCGTTTAACATATCTATATAGTCATTAGCGCGCTAGTTTAATATAGATACATCCGACTACAAAAGGTGCATCGATTATTCGCTAAGCAGACAGAATTCTTATATTTTTTTTCCATTTTTTTTTCTTCCTTTCCCCTTTTTTTTCTTTTTGAGGGTTTTTTTCTTATACATTTTGGTATTATGCATACGTAAATGCATCCCAATGGAGTAGAAGAAAACCCTTTAAAATATTCCGAGTTACTTTTTTTCTTTAGCCTTTTATTTTTGGTTCTCAGGTAGGTAATAGGTATATTCTTTCGAAACTACGATGATGATGTTGATGATAATGATGATGATATGGATGAGCGAGTGGAAAAAAACATCTGCCATTTTATCAACATACTTTATATAGATTATCATTTAAATTTTCTCCCGTCAACGCTGCTTACTGCGAAATATTAAAATATTCTCATTTGTCTGTTAAATTTGAACTTCTTCTTTCTTTTTTTATTATTATTACTATTTTATTTCTTTTTAATCTATTTTTCTTTCGCGTCTAGTAACTCAAAGTTTCCGCTGTTAGTTTTATTTAGCTGCTATTTTTTATTTATTTTTCGCGATAAAGTCATCTAATGGCAGATATTCAAAGTTTATTACGTCTTTGATGATGATGATGATGATGTGAGGTGAGAGAGATCTAAGAAAACCTACGTGTTATCACTTCAAAAACCCTTGGTTCCATCAATTACAAGAATAATTTCTTTTTCTGTTATTACATCTTATAACTCTTTTTTTTTTTACTCGTTAGATAGTCTAAACTCAAATCTTTCATCTCCGCGTGCTTCAATGGTTAAATCAAAAGCGCATCTAAGAAATTTACTAAGATGATTCGGAGTCGCAGCATCCACGAATGACAAATACACCAACTCGAAATTCGTTCGCAGTCTAAAATTAGCGTCACAAAGTGTCGAAAAGTAGCAATGGTTATCGTTATGAAAAAATTAACATTCATAAAATTTGTTGTCGTTGAATTTTCTTTTAAAAAACTTCAATTTTTCGAGTTGTCGTATTTCATTCGGGGATGTCGACGCATTCGCGAGCGAACGTAAATGGATGAATGAGTGAAACGAAAGCAAGGAACGTGAATTGCTATCAAAGGTCTTTTCAAGCGAGAGCACGGAGTTGTTTTTAAAACTCATAGCTCTCGCTCTCCAAGCTTCTTCTTTTTTTTACTTTTGGTATCAAAGGATAAAACTTTTTTTTTACGCCACTATTTATATAAGTTTACGAATATATAGGTAAATATCTTATATTCATTGCGGCTCTTTCCCTTTCCGTGTCTCATTTTCTTATTACTTCGTATATGTTTATAAAAAATTGTCCCTTTGCTTATTAATATAGCTAAAATATTACGATGCCTTGGCTATATAAATATATTTATATATTTATTAAACCTTTTATATATCATTATTGTTTATTGTATTTTTTTTCTCCGTTTTTCTTGTTTTTTTTTTTATTTTCCTCGTTCCGGTTTCAAATTTTTATTTTTTTTATTATTCAGCGTGTTCATTAATAATACGTTCAATCAAATATAATAGTACCATTCACAACACAGAGTGCATAGTACGAAGCTATACCGAACTTGTTCAACCTTTCAATTATATATTCGCGGAAAAAACTATAGACATAAAAGAACCAACGAATTAATCGACGATATATACGAGATTATTAAAGCCGCTAAGCACAACCGATTAATTGATCGTTTATACAACCTGCGTGCACCAAATATAGGTATTATATAGATGTGTATTGCATTCGAAAGTATAGCGAGATTCTAAATTCATCATTTTTTTACAACCAAATGAGCGGAACTGTTTGAGTATATTATCACTTAATACCTTTCTGTTTATATTCCTTCGCTCGGTGACGATTAGTACTGGTTTAAAAGTGGCAGTTCACTGACTTTGTTAAAATGTTGATCATCTAATCGAAACATCCACCATTAAAAGAAAAATTAAAAATAAATCGTATTTTTCTAGAGCCACTTTGATCGAACGTCA
Source organism: Galeopsomyia nigrocyanea (assembly GCA_035047105.1). Lineage (NCBI taxonomy): Eukaryota > Metazoa > Arthropoda > Insecta > Hymenoptera > Eulophidae > Galeopsomyia > Galeopsomyia nigrocyanea. Next base: position 3,631,235 of record JAWWMK010000008.1, read on the forward strand.
AACGGTGAATTTTTATAATAAATTATTCATTTCAATTGTTCGCTAATAAAAATACCTACACAACCCTCCCCTCTTGCTATAAAATATCATCACAAAAAAAAGTCTCTAATTTAGAACGACTATCGTTAAAAAAAAAGTAAAAAAGCGAATCGTTGAAAATAAAAAAAAAAGAGAGAATACTCCGTCCTTATACTTTTTGCGTTGGGCTTGCAATTAAAAGTTTTCGAGGCAAGCGCTCGCTGACCTATATAACATATTGTTTGTGCAAGGTAATTCGAGGACTAACACACAACGGAATAATTAAAAACAACAAAAAAAAGAAAAGCTCTGCCAGAGCTCGACAACTCGACTTTCGTATACTTCAGCTTGTTGTGTATTAAGTGTATTATACTCGGCGAGAATGGTTTTTTTTTTATTTAAGCTCAAAACTTTTTTTCCCAGCTAATCGTCAGTCTAATCGATGTTCGCGGAAAAGCTATTAATCTGATATGAGTTTCGTTACTTAACAACTACCGAATAGTCCGAGCAGCGATCGTATACATTTAGAATACACTGACAAGTATATTTAAATTCGCGAAAAAAAAAAATGTATAAAAAAATCAACGGCATTTCATCGAAACGAGAATAATGAAAGAGAAAACGAAAGGATATATAAATGTGTTACAACAATACGATCGCGCTGCGGATGAGCGAACGCGCAGTTATATAGGTATTTTAGTATTTATATAGCTATATAGGTAGCAAACCATCGATCGCGACCTAAAATGAATTCTCGCACTGGACGCCGAAGTGGATGTATAGAAGAAGAGAGGAAAAACGAACGAAGAGAAAATTAAATATTTTCCCGAACAGTTGATTTCGTATTACGCAGTCTATGATATACATATTTATATATATATTGCTCTCGTTGGAAATTGAAGCTCACCTCTTGTCTATTATTTTTTTTTTAGCTGTTGTCCTTTCCACAAAAGCACGGCATGAGAGAGAAATGCATTCGGTTGTTTAAACCTATATACATATACATTCCCTCGATTCGCTTCGCGGATTTTCCGATTGTTTCGTATATTTTACTTTCATTTGGTGTGTAGGCGACGTGTATATAGAAACCAACTCTGCCATGCCGAAATTCTTTATTAATACCCGAGCTATAGCATTGTTTTTTTTTCTTTTTTCTCGTTCGATATATAGATGATTGCCTATCATAGGTGGGAGTGTATACGTGACACACTTGCTTCTTTTTTTTTTCTTCTCTATTCTCGAATGAAAGTTATATTTGTCTTAGTTTCATTTTGATGCAGTTTGATTCTCTTGCATTTTAATGACGATGATGAATGAATGAATGAGCGATGAGAAACTGACCCTTGAAATCACGATTTTCACAGTAATCTATACCCGAATTTTTCTGCTACTTTTTTTTCTATCTCGTTGCCTCGAATTTTATTGCATCTAGTATACGAAGGATATGTAAAGTCCTTATTGCGCGACTATATGAAAATCCGTGATTTCCCTTGCGAACGACGATCCGAGAGAGATAATAAAAGTAAAATTATTATGAGCGTGAAATTTGATCATCAAGCTTTTCATGTTATATTTATATCTTTTTTTGTTTGTTGTGTTGTTCGTTTTTCAAAGATTTTTTTTTATGTCTACGACGTCGCTAATCGACGAACAATCTCCAAAACTACAATATTACGCGCATTGAGCTGGGCAGGGTGGGGGGAACATCCGGTATTTTCGCCGAGAGGAAAGAGCGCATTTTTTTTCGTTCGTTACGACGTCGGTATGTTTATTTTTTTTTTTTTGTAATTCTGTTTATCACGTAAAAAAATCTCTTATTTATCGTTAAACAGCCTGCGTGCAAATTGTTTATTATTTTTTTTTTCAAGTTTTATAAAATCGCGATGACCCACGCATACACCATATAGAAACGGCAGTAAAAATAACTTTAGCGCGCTGCTGATCGATCTCACTTTTTTTCGTGGTTATCGTGTTCAACAATCAACCACTTTGTTTGTTTTTTTTTTAATATTCGTACAAAAGATTTGGTTTTTGTTTTTTTTTTTATCCGTCTCACTCACTTTCTGCATGAGCTTTCTTTTGCGATGGAAAAAATTAACTTTCGCTTCTTCTTCTTTTTTTTTTTGCCGATTATTACGAAGACACACACGCGCGCGCAAGTAACTAAGCTATAATATATAGTATAGATTCGGACAACAACTATACATACTTTTTTTTTACTTCTTAACTACGCAAATCCAAGTAACTTATTATTACAAAAAAGCATCAGCAGGCACTTTGTAATTGAATCTGAACGAATTTTCCTTTCTTCAAATGATTCCTATTTTTTTTTTATTCTCAGTCCGCGTTTTATCATCTTTTTTTTTGCCTCGAACTACGTGTATGTAAGTGTATTAGCACTGTGTCTCGCGTGAATACTGATGAAGTAACTTAATAATCAACGAGTAAAAAGCCTTAACAACTAATTCAACAAAAAAGCGAGATAACAATATTGTACAAAAGAAATAAAGATCAACGCGTGATTCTATAAAAAATCTAAGTAACGTATATAAATAAGTTAAAGCATCGCGTGTTTCGTTTATGACGTTCTTTGGTTTGAAAAAAAAAAGTTAAATATCAATTATCAAGTGCCCATCTCTGCTGCGCGACAATTATCATGGAATCAAAACGCTGCGTGTATAAATACGATATATATAAATGCGCGCACAACAAGAGAGCTTGAATTCTTATTTTTTTTTCTTCTTCTCACGATCATGCAGAAAACGAGAGATGTGTTATATAATACACGCTCACATAAAACTGTCGTGGGAGCACATTTCGCATCTTTCGTTTCTTTTTTAAAACAGTCTTTACTAACAACGTGTGAGTTTTTTTTTTTTTGTTTGAAAGATTCGTGAATATCGAGACGTAAAAAGCTCTCGCACTTCATTCGTTTCTCTTCGTGTTTTTTTACAAAAAAGTCTCTAATTCGTTTCTGGAAAACCTATGTGTGTGTGTCGGTAGTCTTTTGCTTTGTTTGTTTTTTTTTGCATTATTTTTTTTTTGTTTCTGAACACTTGGCCAACTATTAGAAAACATTGAACCTTATTTATACCGAATAAAAATGTTTATGTAGGCTACGATATATTTTATATATACCTCAGATCCTTCAGCAGTCTTAAAACGAGCCCCGAATGATAAAATGAAAAATGAAAGGAAAAAAAAAAAATAATCAGCGTTTTCATATTAATTTAGATCAGTCGCTAAAGTCGTCTTGGCTGCACGACGCTGTTGTTGTTGAGTCGCGTGGTCGTTTGCGTGTTAAAATTCTCATCCTGGGGTATGCGCTCGGTTCTCTCGTCGAAGAAACCTGGATTTAGGATGATGTTAGGCACCAGCTCAATCACTTCCTGCTCCTCCAGCTGCGCTGCAATTTCGGAGCGGAGATTAATTTTCATTGGCCTGGTCCATGAGCCAATTTAGCTTCTACCCTCTCTCCTTGATTTTACATCACTCGTACTCGTTCTCCTTTTTTTTTAAATCACTTTCTTTTGTTTATTATTTTTGTTTAATAAAAAACCACTGCTTCAACTTTTTATTCGTTACCTATAATTCAAAAATTTGTAAAAAACAAAAAAAAAAAGGGAAATCAAACTAAAAGTGCAAAACACAAAAGATTGTAAGTTATTTTGGAATTTTTAAATCACTAATTTAACTTCTATTAACTGTCAATTAAGGGTAAAATCTTAATTTACTGCTATGGTAGTACATTAGGAATTAAATATGTGCAAAGATTGTATGGAAAAAAATCCTAATTCTTAAAAAAAAAAAATAACTATAGGTTTTAGAATCTCTAGTAATATGACCTATCTCATTAGGCATTCGCTACTTTGAACTACATCTACGATAGCCCTATACGTTCTCTCTAGGTCTTATTTATATTATGTAGGATATAAAAAAAAGTCACGATGCTCTACATCTAATTCTCATATATAAATTTACGATTATAGTCATAGAAGAAGAAAAAAAAATAGTTGTCTGTATTAAGTATATTAATAAGGAGAAGTAATTAAAAAAGAAAACCACCAAAACTTATTACCTTAACTTTAGCAGAATGCTTCGGAAAGATACACCTTGAAATAGCACAAAATTAAAATAAATTATTAATTGAACCCTGGAAAACTTGTCTTGATGTTTTCTGACGATATAAAGTATTATGAGATGTTTTTTTTTGTCGTCGTTCATGAACATACTAAGAGAAATCTAATGCAGAGGAGAGAGATAAAAAAAAAATCGAATGACATCCATCTCTTCGAATAAGTTTGGTGGTTACATCAATATATATAAATATTGAGAAAAAAAACGAATATGTATATATACGTTCAATGTATATGTATGTTTGAAAAAAAGGTGCGAAAAGTATAATGTATATATATATATGTTATTGTCAGTTTAGTAGCCTCAGTGCCATACGTCAAAAGTATAGTTAGTTCATATTGTTATATCGAGACAATATAAGTGCGTTAAAAAAGAAACAGGTATATTGAATATAAAGAAACTATATATACAAAATATCGTCTAGTCACAAGCTCAGCAGCCGAGAAAGAGAAAAGAAAAAGTAAGTTATATTAGTATATTAAGATATGTATATATTGAAAAAAAAGAGGTGGCACTGCGACAGCGAGAATAAGAGCGAGCGAGCGAGCGAGATTTCAAGATAAAGAACGTATTACAAGTGGCAGCGCTATAGGTATATATATACACATGTATAATAGAGATTAGGGCCGTAGATAAGTTCAGAGGCCGCGAGTGTCATCTCTCTTGTCCCTGCTATTATAAAACCGTTAGCGCGAATCTTCTAAATTCAAGGTTAGTATAATAGTCAAAAGCGATGTATATATATATAAAAAAGAAAAGAGATGCCGAAAGTGGAGAGCAGAGAATAAGAGAGACAGAGAAAGTAAAAGACATTATATAGAGAAAAAACGAATCGTATATATCAAAGAGATAGAGTAGAAGCGATATATATTCGAAGAAAAATTAAGCTGGTTCGAAAAAAATGGTTGGATTGTAAAATGCTTACAGGGTGCTTTGCACTCCCGATACAGTAGGTAGCATGTACCGAAACCGAGTACCATGAGGGTGCCCATAACGATACCAACTGCTGCCACCCACACTCGAGTGTCGAAAGTCTCGAAACCCGCGAGTAAATGTTTGCGCAGCTCTGTAAGAGAAACAAAAAAAAGCACCAAAAGAGCTTTTATTAATTTTCACGTGTCTGCTATATGGCCAATTCCACAAAAAAACTGCCATAACTTCGCTCGGGTTTTGGCAAATTAAAAACTCGGGGTTACGCTCG
>JAWWMK010000008.1:3646431-3670958 GCA_035047105.1 Galeopsomyia nigrocyanea
CATGGACTACTTAAATTTGCTGCATACTTATTTTAAGAAAAAATACTACTTAATTTAAGAAATTTTTTTTGTAGTGATGATGATGATGATGATGATGATTATGATTATAAGAAACCTGAAATTCAGGAAGCGGTATTGTTGGAGAAATCGATGATAGGACGACATCCATGCGCTCTCGACAGAATATGCAGGTGTCTGTACTATAAAGAAGAGGCATTCACGGTAATCGATTGCGACAATAGAAATTTGACAAAGGCGTACGAATGTCTTCACGACATTCACGTTGTTTCGCTTGATCTGTCGCAAAATGCAATTGAACAAATGCCGGATATGACGAGGAACGGCTACGAATCCCTGGAAGTCTTGGATCTCAGTGATAATCGCATCAAAACCATCAACGAAAATTTTATTTCCAACAAGTTACTGGTAAGACCGAGCTTTTTTTTCTATTTTATAATTTTAATTCTCAACTCCACTTCATGACAAATCATTGCAAACTTACTATGCAACGGTTTTTTTTTTTTATTTTAGATACTCCTTTTGGAAGGTAATCAAATCACGCGAATCGATCAGCAGGTTATCAACAAAATTCAAGCATCGAGTATTCGGATTTTTACGATCTGTGATAATCCTATAATATGCGACTGCGATTCTCTGCCATTGGTGAAATTTGTGCAGCAGGGAAAGAAGAAATCGAAGGAATCGTTCATTATCGGCCCGAGCAAGACTACTTGCGCGAATAACAACACTTTGTTGACGGATTTGATACTCGATGAGCTTTGCACCAATACTACTGCGACGATAATGCCTTCTAGGTATGATAATACCAATTCGTCTCGCATTTTTGAAAGGATCAGTCGAAGTATTCAATAGAAACAATTAGCAATGGTCGCTTTGCTGCTCATGAAGTACATATACATCTTATTGTGTCAATATTTGTACTCATTGAGCAAAATATTTAATTGTTTTTTATAGCTACAAATTTACTCGATTCATTGGCCAAGATATCGATTATGAATATCTTAATACACAGGTGCATGTACACAGATTCATTTTTTTAATATTTAGTCAATTTATCAAAACTACATTATATTTTGGTCAAAATCATAAAATTTATAGTTTGTAGAATTGTAGTACGTTATGCTCATTCAATCTGACAATTAATAAAAAATCATAAAAAAGACTTATGTTCGATAGAAATGATGTAATTGATTGTTAATAAAAAATTTTTCGAAACGTAGTGCTTGAAATCTTAATAATAATATACGTTGATTTTTCTATACATACTTTTTCAATGGAATAATTTGAAAGGGACAAATATGACGAGTCCTTCTTCCAAAAGTTAATTGTAAAAAATTAAATTTTCAGTTTACTAGAGAAGAGATAAACACAAAAACCATTAACTATTCGACAAAAAAAAAATATATATATATATATTATATACACGATAAATTAAAATAATGCAAGTTGCGAGTATATATACGAGTCATTAGTAAGTTCGAGTCAGTTAATTCCTCGAATCCATGCGCTCTTGTAAAATTGTCTTTGCCAAAAGTACGACGTTGCTTTTTCGTCAGCCGTAATCTATCTGCTTGTGTATTCCTCTTGAAATTCTTAATCGTGCTTGCAATCTTTTATTCACGCGCTTTCGTTTTTTCTCGTTTCATTTGCGACATCGTGAAAATTAATTATTTCGTAACAAAATTCAAATACGCTGGAAGCAAAGAAATTTTGTCCCGAAAATACTATTCTGAGTGGATATCTCCTCGAAGGATCTTCCGTCCGCAGGCCATAAAGAAGACGAGTGGCCTGTTATTTTTGCGCCGGACTCTTAAATTTTTAGATAATTTTCCTTTACCTGCTCTTCAAACTCCGTAAAATGGGTACTGTATCTCCTCGAATCGACGTAGCTAAGAAGCGCGTCGCAGCCACTTAGATGAGCATTCTCGGCTATTCCTGCGAGTCTATAGCAGCTCTGTTACTGCCGCATAGTGAACAAATGTTAAATTTATAATACTCTCGAACAGTTAATTTTTTCAGTGTGCAGTATCGAATAATATTTTGCGTACGATATTGATAGCAAAATAATTACAAGATAAAACGCTCACTGATCGTAATGACAGCTCTATTAATTTCGTTCGGCTCGGTATTGCCGACAGCGAACATATTCAATCGTCCAAGGCCCGCCAATTTCTCAACAAGTGATATTAACTAACAAAACGCTCATAGGACAAGATTCCTGCGCTCTGGATAGTGATTGCAAGTGTTTTCGTAACCCTTACAATAAGAATTAGCAAGAGTTGGTTAGTTGCGCCAAAAGAAATTTAATCAAGAGACGCATCCGTTGCTCACCGTTGTTCGCGTCTTTTTTTTTTTGCAGATATGACGAGAAAAGGCTATCAGTTTATGAAAGTTTTGGATCTCGCTGACAATCGTATAAAAACTATAAAGGAAAATTCTATATCGAAGAGATTGGACGTGATACGCAGTGATTACTAATTCGGTCCAACGTCTTTTTTTAATTATCAGCTTTCTTTTATGATAATATCACTGCAAATTTGTACTCAACAACTCAACTGGAATTCTTTGCATTTTTAGATGCTGGTTTTCATCATATAAGCATTGGTGTATGAGATTTATTCACTATAAACGTTATGTGCTGATATTCTAAAATGGAATAATGTAAAAACTATATCTTTTACCTAAATTCATTCATAACTATAAAATTATATTGACTTTGAGTGGATAATAAATGACAATCAAATATCAATCGACTTGAAAATAGATTTACTAGTCGCATATTGTATTACACAATAATAAATGTACAAATTGAAGGGGGAAATAAACAGGATGAACTAACATAAACTAACGTAAGTCTTAGAGCTATTGACAAATTTGAGGAAATTGCATCACTCAGTGAAACATGCTCGCTTGATTTATCAAAAAACGCTGTGTTAGTGTCACAGTCTTCTTCACCTTACCGAATATTTCTTGTATGTTTTTTTCTTTTTTTTTTTTTTGGTACGGTTAAGAAGACCATAATGCATATGTAAATAATAGTTTACAAATTGTGTATTTCACGCCTATATCGCGTCATTCTCGCACTCTGGTTATGCAAATATTGTTTTCTTACAGTCACCTTTCACACTTTTCTGTCGCCTTTACATGTATTAATGTATAGTTGATTGTTTAAACATGAAAACTAAGCATTAAAAAGTTAACTTATTCATCCGGAATTTTTCGAAATTCGCTGATTTGTTCAAAATAAGATATTCAGTGTTTTTCGTCATTGCAAGCAGAAAAGCACTTGTTCACTTCACTAGACCCATTTTCTTGGCTTCAACTTCGTAAATCAATAACCTCCACATTTTCACTACAAACACTTCAGCCTCTTCGTCGAGGACCTAGAAACCATAGTTATTAACAATAAAATCATGCACAATTTTAATTTGAGTTCAATACCCACCATTTGTACATCATCAAGAATACCCTGAGGCGAGCTGCCAGCCATAACTTTACTACAAATAAAATCAACTAGAGTAGGCTCTGGTTCACCAATGTACTCGATGATTTTTTTATTTATCCAGGGACGTATTCTTTTTTCCATCAGCGACTGAAACAAGAATGACAAAAAATTAGTGGACTAAGCCAACACTTTCGTATTGAAAATGCAAAGTCAATGAGGGTACTCACATTGTCAATAATAGCCCAGTCGAGTTGATATCCAAAGAGGGCATTTTTGTCGGTAGGAATTTTGTCAATGAGGGACTTGATGTGTTTCCGCTTCTCCTCCTGAGACTTGGCGGTATCTTCTTTTGTGTTCTTTGTTTGCTCTTCTTTCAGCTTCTTCTTTTCCTCTCCGTAATCTGCAAAGTAAAAAGCAATCATCTACTCCTGGGAAATTCCGAACATTCACAGTACACGAATAAAGAATCGATTCTCACCGATAGGTACGAGTTTACGCTTCTTGGAGTTGTTGGCGCTATCATCGTCGTCGTCATTATTAAAAACGTCTTTGACGTCGATCCGACCTCTCCTCTTGGACTGATGAGAGTTTTGAACGGGAGCATTCGGACTGGCGGGTGTTTTGTTGCCGTGATCAGTCCTGGAGACACCGACGGCCATGGAGAAGGAAATGAAGTTACTACTGCTGACTTTTTCGCTGTCGCTGACGAGCGACGTTCTGGAGTCTTCGTCGTGCGAGGGTGGCGGCTGAGGTGGCGTGGTCGACCTCAATATCAACGGTGGCGTAGTGGTGCGTCGCTCTCTGCTCTCGCGTTCGACGTCGATCGGCTCGATCTCGTGATGATGATCCTCGACGCTCTCTCTGTGATGATGCCGATGATGTCGGCGATGATGATGATGATGCGACGGACGAGGTGGCGTGCGAGAGATCTCTTGAGGGGCGACAGTGCCGTTGTCGTAGTGCGCCGCCTCGTCGCTGTCGCTGTCGATGGGTTCGGTCTCGATCGGAGGCATCTCCACGATCTCCTTGTGCCGTGGTTTTTCGTCCTCCTCGTCGATGATCGTTATCACCGGCTTGGGTTTGTACTGCTCCTCGCGCTCGGCTTTCAGCTGTAACATTTAAATTACCATTTAACATTTTTTTAAAAGAAGCTTCTCTCAACAACTTGACTTACCCTCTCGAACTCGGCGGCCGGATCGGCGAAGCTATTATCACTGTAGAGTTTCTCCTTGAGTCGCTGGAGTTCCTGCCTCTCGGCGCAGCGATCCCTCGAGTCGGCCTCTGCCTCGAGGGCCCTCTCCTCGAGTCGACGCGACAACTCTTTGCCCTTGTAATACTTGGCGTCGTCCCTCTCGTCGTCGTAATCCTCCAGAAATTCCTTCAGCCTCTTGGCTTCTCTCTCCCTCGCCTCCCTCTTGCCTCTCTTCTTCTCGTTTTCCTTTTCGTAATCCTTCTGCTTGCGTCGCTCTCTCGCCTCCCAAGCGCGCAATCGTTCCTGATAGGCCGCATCCTTTTCTCGCGCTCGCCTCTCGTTCTTCTTGCGATCCTTCGACTCCTCCTCTTCGTCGCGCTCGCGCAAAATTTCACGCTCCGATTTGCGCGACTCCTCGCGCTCGCGCTCTCTGTCACGCTCGCGCTCGCGAATTTCCCTCTCGCGCTCGCGTTCTCTGTCGCGTTCGCGCTCGCGCTCACGTTCCGCGCGTTCGCGCTCTCGTTCCTTCTCGCGCTGCTCGCGCTCGCGTTCTCGGTCCCGATCGCTTCGATCACCACGACCACCACGGTCGCGATCGCGCTCGCGTTCACGCTCTCGTTCTCGTGTTTTGGACCTGTAAAACAGAATTGGACGTGATATTAGTTGCTTTATCGGATAAAGTCGTTGTTATTGATATTGGTTGTAATCTAACTTTTTGAAAATTTTTCGTTGAACAATTTGTTGACCTTACTGCACACGAGAAGATTTTTTTTTGCTTTTTGTTTTGTAATAAGTTCAAATTATTTGCAAAAACTTTGAATTTCGTGAAAATTTAACAATTTATGGACGACAATCAACAGTGCATTTGAAAAATATACATAACATATTTCTAATCTAGGATTTATTCCTAAAAATATATGAGCAACAGCAAGATGTAAACATAAACTTATCCAACCCTTTCGATTAAACGTAAAAACAATTGATGAAATCATTCCAATTGCGAAGCTAAACTAATTATAATATCCTCGACAACTTGCCGACTGACAAGACAGTACGAGGTTTAAAAAAAAAAGCAACAAAAATTACATATTATATATGAGAAAATAATCAAGAGTCACAAATCAATGGACAATTTGTTTAAAAACTCACGCAAAACGTATTTAAGGTGGATGTAACAACGAAAAATATCATCCTGAAAATTGCCAGAGACACGTTCTATCATGTAAAATCACTGCCAGAATAATACTTTCAATTGTAATAGAAGCACATTGGGGCAAGAAAAACAAAAAAAAAAAAAACAAAATGGCAAAATGGCAAAATCACCTTGATCTATTGCTCCTTTTGTCTCTATGACTGATGCTACTGCTGCGCGATTTGTGTGGACTGCCGGGCTCCTCGCTACCGTCGTGTTTACTCGAGTTGTCGTCGTCTTTGCTCCTCTCCTTTTCGCGCTTCTCGCGCTTCTCGCGCACCTCCTTCTCCTCGGCTTCGCGTTTCTTTTTCACCTGGGCCTTCTCCTCTTCTTGTTTCTAAAAAATACGAAAATCGAAAAATACCACTTTAATCATCGTTTGTTGCTTCATCTTTGAACATTTTTATTATTTTTTGATAATATGATTGAACTTGTTAAGAACTAAAAAAATTTTTAGATTGTATAAACTACTCTAAGAACAAAAAAATCGTATTCAAACGTCAGCTTTTTTTTTTTTGTTTCTGAGCGGAACTTCAAGTTTTATAAAGTCGTATTTTCACTCGAACCAAGCTTTAAATTTCAAATTGGTGCAACGAGCGAAATATCACTTTATACAAAGCAGCGAGAAATTGACTATGTTTATTTCGTATTCCAATAAATTAAAAAAAAATACTTTTCTGTCAACATATGAAAAAAACGAACGAATCATTGTTAATTTCTCAAGCCAGCAATCGATAGCAGTGACAATAAAATTGCGTTTACTTAAAGAGATAGTGCAGTAAAAAAAAAGAAGAATTTGAACGAATGATCACTGGCTGGAAGAAAAGGTGAATAAAAAAATAAAGAGTCAAATTTCGAATGCTTATTTGAATCTTAAGTATTATAGTAAAAATTATATGAATATATCATCATCGTATAATTGGTATTATGTAAATATATAAATATATATGTATATATAATTATTGTTTTCGCAGTCGTTCATTATTGTCTTACTCACAACGTTTGACGGACCCTTGGAGGGCTTTACACTGAGATTGGGTAGACCGCATAAGTGTGATCAGCAGCTTACACTGGTGAATGAGAGAATGCCTTGATAGAAAACGAGAGGAAGAAAGAGAAAAAAGAAAGAGAAAAAGAGAAGAGAGAAAGATTGTTTTGTCTTTTCCTCAAGATTTTTTTTTTTTTGGACTTACGTTCTAATTTGAATCTTACATTGCTACATTTATGAGAAACTACGCTACGTAACCGCAATGAAAAAAAAAAAAAATTGAAAAAAAAAAAAGAAGTAGTACAGTAACGGAGCCGATAAGGCCGCACGTAAGCGAGTACTCACAACACGCGAACGCACACCTATCTCGTGCTCCCTCTCTTATAATCATAATCGCAATAATTTTTCTTATATATCATTCATTTTTCTCTGGTATAATCGGTCTAAATTGTTTTTTTTTTTTAATTGTAAAATGTATTGTAGTGAGACGTGGGTTTTTATACCGATCACATGGCGAAGGGCGCCGAAGAGTCTCGAGTCGTCAGTCATAAGGTCTCTTGCGATCATGGGGGAGTTGCGAGAGACAACCACACGTAATTTTTCACACTCTGTGCTTGTGTGAGCGTGTGTCTCCTCTTTCTCTCTCTCTCTCTACATATCACCCCATTTTTTTCACAATCCCGCTTGCTGTTGTAGTTACTCCAACTTGTGACGACGAGTGTGTGAGTGTGGATAGACCAGCGACAGCTGTTGAATATCAAAGGCACATTTTTTCTTTGCTCTCTTCTCTCGGCGATGCGTGCTTGCACAAAACTTCACAAACCTCAACCAACTCTAATATGCTTTTTTTTTTCATTTCCTCAGATTATTTTATTTTATTTTTGGATTTTTGATTATGAATGTATGCTAGGTGGTAACTGAAAATCGTCGAGCAATTCTATATAGGGTGTCAAGGATCTGGATTGCTTGATTAAAGGCATGCAGGATGCTGTTTTTTTTTCAAAGAAATCAAAGAAAGATTGTTGACTCTGCAGGATTTTGCCGGTATTTGAAGTCATTGGTTCAGACATGAGGAAGCTGAAGTTGAGATTATACAGTCATTAACAATGGAAATAAACAAAAAAATTCAATGAAAAAAGTATGAGTCAACTGTGTGAATGCGATGCCTTGGTGATTATCTTTTTTTTCCATGGTTGAGTTCTAATTGTTAACATACAATTCATGCGACAGCTAGTAACCATATGCAAGTGTAAGTAGCATGATAAACAAATTTTACTCATTCATCGTAAAAAAAAATACGAAACTCGTTAATGAAGCAAAATTACTATAGATACATAGTCTAATGACTGTATTCACCCAAATCATTGAAAAAATGAATCGATGAAGCAAATTGACCATTGATGCAGTTATTAGAAACTTGCATTCTCAAAACTCTTGCACTCTCTCTCATTTTATCAATAATCATCAAAGTTTATTAAGGAGACAACAGAAAGACAATGCAATAGTCATGTAGATAAAGTCAATGATCATGGACATGAATATTGAAGTGTTATTAAAGTGCATCTCGTACAGAGAGAAAGAAATTGGAAGGAACCTTTTTACACGAAGGTACAGTTAAGATTTAATTGAATTTCGGCAATGACGTTGCCAATTTTTGCATTGTTGATTCTCATTTGTTGGTGAATAATTACTCACGGTATGCGAAGTCGGCTGCTGGAAGTGCCGAGGAACGCTGGAGAAGCACCTATGGTACTACGTACATGTCTGATCGTGTGAGAGGCCGAGCGAACACTGGCTGTTTGCACAAAATAAAGAACAACTGAACGCTCTGCCGTCGTGTCGAGAAAGAATAAATAATGTCTCGCCTTCACTCTCTCGTATGCTATCATTACTTTTACGTAACGTACATATTTTCGAACTAAACGCAGACGAGTGGTACAAACACTTTTTGTTATAGATATATTTCGTGGCAAGAAGCTTTTCGCGTCACTCCTCTCGGCTGGCTTCCGTGTTGATTATCGATGACTAAACTCTCATTTTCTACCCTCATTCCCAACCCCTTTGCCCACCACTACTCAATAAATCAAGTCAAATCTTTTTTTTTCTTAGAGTATGTCCAAAAAATATCATTACCTTCATGACTTCCCGAAACTTTCCGATTTCTCGTGTGATTAGATCGCGCTTACTTTCCTCGATTTCCGCGTCATCTAGGCTCAGAATCTTTGCTACTGTGGTTTTGACTGGCTCTTCTGTAAAATAATTTTTTTTTTTACATTAGCGTTTGCATGGTTTAAAAATGTCTTGTCGATTTGTAATATTTTTACCTGAATTGATTGGAACTATTTCGAAATCTGTTAGATGCTCGGTAATCATCATTTTGATTCGCTGGAGGCCCTCAATATCCATAGCCTTCATTGAGTCATCCATGTAGTCATCGTTATCATCCGACTCGTTCGAATCTGCCGGCGTTTCATCTTGCAAAGGTGACGAGCCTCCTTTCAGCTTCTTCCGCCTCTCAGCTGTGGAACAAATTTAACACCATTTCAAGATATTTTATGTACCATACAATAAACAATTTTAATAAAATAAGAACTCTATTACCTTTAAATTGATCTAGCACAACTTTTGTCTTGGCGTCAACTTTTACAACTAATTTCTTATTGCCAACCTCCATGTCATGCAGCAATCTAATAGCTCTGAGACCAGCATCTGGACCAGCAAATTCACAGAAGCCAAATGCTTGAACTCGCTTCCACGAAACAACATGACCACAAGCACCAAGTATCTGCCTCATCATGATATCAGGCGCACGGTCCATAATATTTCCTACAAAGACTGTTACTGGTGGACCCAATTCCCGCTCTCTTCTTGGCCTCATTGCAGGTGCTTCAGGTCTCAAATTTGGTGGTGGTGCATTTCTTGTGTATCGAACTGCTGGAGCTGAAGTTTGCATTGCCGTGACTGGTGTAGGAACCATCTGCAACATATTGGAGTCATGAAACATTTTGTGATTGTTTCATTTCAAAAGCACTTTGTAGGATTCAACTAACATATGCTACTTTTGAAAGCATTCTAGTGATGTAATAAACAACCAACAGAACAAACTTGTTTTCTTTTCACATTAGCTATCAAATGTCAATGCAATCGAGTGCCAAGTGCAACTAACAAATATATTGTAGGACTTACATGAGACATTGGCATAACACCTCCAATAATTGGTGGTGGAGCACCCACCATATATGGCATCGGTGGCATACCCGGGATGCCCATTGGAGTCTGTCCAGGGTACGACATGACTGCTTAGCAAACAAATGCGCTCGCCAAATCACAAAGTTTGCACCTGAAATCACAAAATTCCTCGCTGAATTTGGCACCAACAGCAAAGTCATTGAAATCAGCATATACGCGATGAATATGGATCGGCGGCACTCGCAAACGAAAACAAACGTGAGAATCACGTGTAGAGGCCACGTTAAAAATAATCCATGCAGTTGTACATCGAGCAATGCTTAATCTCGAGAAAAGATTGAAAAAAAGTTCAGAGAACATTCGAAAGCTACAACAGGGCAGATATGTACGCGAGGCACTGTTGCATGATCGTCGAGCGAACGCTAATCCAAGCTGAACTCGATAATTATCATAAGTATAACCGAGCCAATGACATTTTTACGTCGGGACGTCACACGCACTCGTTTGTCACCGTCGTCGTCGTCGTCGTCGTCGTTGCGGCTTTACCTAACCCACACACACAGCGCGATATTGCTTCACCACAGCCGAATTAAATTCACTATTATTGTCGACACTTACTCGGCTACTTCGAGTACCACCTCACCGAGAGATACATGGCAGTCCAGCACACGCGAAAATCTCCTTGCCGGCGTCTTTTTTGCAGGGCGGCGGCCCAGCTTTCGGCAACAAATTATTGGCGAGCTGCTGCTACTGCTTGGACGCCATTAGGGTACGTACGGACATTTTCGCCTTCGTATTCTTCGTAATCTCTCGGACACATGTGCGCAAACTCAATATTCGACGTGCGTGGTGGCTATGAACGCGCCGTCTGATGGCAAAAATCTAAAGTTTGAGGGAGCTTCTATACTATCTACAGAGAATTCGATAGGTAAGAGGGCTTATTGTAATCTATTTGTTACTAATTAATAAAAATATTCAGCCAAATATAAGAATCGATTTTGCACGTTATTCAATAAGTATTTTCATATTTCATCATCAAAACAATTATTGCGGCCTTTTCGTTACAGGCCTTTTAACCTCAAACAAATGTCAATGCATTGGCACAGTGACAATATAATTTGTTTTAAACACTGTAGTTCTACCTCTATTTTTTGTAAAAGAATTCCACAAGAGTGTCCTTTATGTAATATTAATTTAGCAGCCTTGTCACTAGAGCCAGTTACTATTCCATATCCTTTAACAAGTGCTGTAGATAATCAATGTTGCATAGTGATAAGACCAACAGAGGGATGTTTTCTCTGTGATTATAGTATTAATGATGATTTGCATATTGGAGTTACAAACTCACAAAGTGACGTTATTGAATACGATAAATGTGGTTTAGTGAGATGTGACAATGATAAGTGGAAAAATTGTGTCACTATTCCATTGATACCTAGTTCTTGGCAAATCTTTTGGGATGAAACATTGTCTACCATGTGCAATGATTCAAAATGGCATGCTGCTAACTACAATGATCTGAAATTTAATTGTTTCACTTTTGTAATTTCATTTTTGAAAAACATAAGTTACCAGAATGCTAAATTTACAAGCAAAGAAGATATATGCAAACTATTGATTTTACCTAAAATACAAAGTGTATTGAAATATGCTGAGATACACAGGCATCTTATAAGCAAAGACTTTTATTTTCAAGAATGATGCATTACAAAATATTATTTCAGAAATAAGAAATGCATTTACTTCATCCAAAAGCCTCGTTATTAAGATCTTCACATTTTTCAAGACATTTCATTAAAACGCTGATGACAATTCCATCAAACAGAAGTAATGATCCAGAAATATTTGACGTCATTGTTATTGGAGGTGGCCATGCAGGAACTGAAGCCAGTGCGGCAGCTGCTCGCATGGGTGCTAAGACACTACTGGTTACACATAAAAAAAGTACAGTAGGTAAGATATGCAATGATTTAAGATTTAAAACAAAAATTTCAAAAATGTAAAATATTTCATGGATTAATGTTCATTTCAATTTCATATTTAAGGTGAAATGTCTTGCAATCCATCATTTGGAGGGATTGGAAAAGGAAATCTTATGAGAGAGGTAGATGCTCTTGATGGCGTATGTTGTAGAATATGTGACATTTCAGGGATACACTATAAAATATTGAATAGAAGAAAGGGACCAGCAGTTTGGGGTTTAAGAGCACAAATAGACAGAAATTTATACAAAAAAAATATCCAAAATGAACTTTTCAATACTCCTGGGCTACTCATTTTGGAAGCATCAGTTGAAGATCTTTTATTGGACCAAGATTATCAGAAATGTTGTGGGATTATTTTGAGTTAATCTAAATAAATATAGCCAAATATCAATATTTTAGATTATTGTGTTAATACCAATTAGAAGACATTATTATTTTATGTCTGCAGGAGATGGAAATGAGATAAAGAGTAACTCAGTTGTTATAACAACAGGAACATTTTTAAAAGGTCAAATAAATATTGGATTAGAAACAAGACCAGCTGGACGTTTGGATGATGAGCCCAGTATAGGATTAGCAAACACTCTTGAACGATTAGACTTCTGTATAGGAAGATTGAAAACTGGTATGATTGTTTGTTATTTGCAAGAACTACATGGGTATTTCTTGTAATGACCTGTATAAAATGTCAATGAATATCAAATTCATAAAATGCAACGGTTATTTTTAGGCACACCTCCTCGCCTTGAAAAATCAACAATTGATTTTTCTAAATGTATTCGCCAAGATCCAGATGAAGTTCCTGAACCTTTCTCTTTTATGAATGATTCTGTATGGCTGCCGCCAGAAAAACAATTACCGTGCTATTTAACGCACACTGGCGACGATGTAACAAGAATCGTCAAAGAAAATCTTCACTGCAATAGGCATGTTATAGAAGAAATCAAAGGCCCTAGGTATTGTCCAAGTATAGAAAGTAAAGCACTTAAATATCCTCAACTGCATCATCAAATTTGGTTAGAACCAGAAGGCCTTGACTCTCCTGTAATTTATCCTGCGGGCTTGTCGTGCACTTTACCAGCTGACAAGCAAGAAGAATTAATCAAAAGTATTTCTGGTTTAGAAAATGCTAAAATGGGTAATTTTTTAAATTAAAAAATACACATATTATATGCATACTATTGTAATGACATGGACAAAAATAAAAAAGTGTTACTGTAATAAATTTTTACGTTACAGTTAGGCCAGGATATGGAGTTGAGTATGATTATATTGATCCAAGAGAATTATCTTCTACACTGGAAACTAAAAAAATAGCAAATCTTTTTCTCGCTGGACAGATAAATGGAACCACAGGATATGAAGAAGCAGCTGCTCAAGGTATTATTGCTGGAGTTAATGCTGCAGCTAAAGTAAGTCAATGGATTCTTTTCAACTGCACTGTATATACAACCGGCTGTCTAGGATGAGCGTTTGATTACAGTTAAAGATTTTTAAAAATGTTTTAAACTATGCAATAGTATTATAGAATAACCCAGTACTCATACTATTAATTATTAAAAGTATCTTTTGTTATCAAGTTGTCGTACTTTTGTAAAATTAATTCGATTGGGTATTTAAAACACGTTCGTTACGACGGCGAAACAAGCTGTTTTGGATGTATTGTTTATCAAATAAATACAAGTACTTTATAATGGTGCTAAACACTATAACAATCATGGAATTGAAATATCAAAAAGAATTCAAATTAAATTCATTTTTAGGTACTGAACAAACCTGCGTTGATTGTAAGTAGAACAGAAGGATATATTGGCGTACTTATTGACGATTTGACGACAGGAGGAACAACAGAACCTTACCGAATGTTCACTAGCAGAGCTGAATTTAGAGTAAGCCTTCGACCTGATAATGCCGACGAGCGTCTCACTCGAAAAGGCTATGAGGTCGGGTGTGTATCGACTGAACGATACGAAATAACTGAAGATTTATTGCAAAAAATCCAAGAAAGTTTGCAACAACTAAAACACACATCAAAAAAATATCAAGACTGGCAAAAGTTAATAAATTTACGGCCCAATAAAAAAAACCTCCAGAGGACAGCTTTTGACTTATTAGCTCATGAAAATATATTGTTTGATGAGATAGCTACACATATTCCTGAACTTTATCATCTAAGATATCATCCAAAGTTAGCGCACAGAGTAAAGGTAGATGAAATAATTGAGACTAGCTCTCTAAATTGCATTGAAAATTTTTCACACGATCGTTCCAACAATCGTCGTTTTACTAATTGTTACAGATAGAAGCAAATTATGCCCACGCAGTTAAAGAGCAAATGCGAGAAGTAGCTGAAATAAGGAAAAATGAAAGTATGGTAATACCCAAAAAGATAGATTATAGTAGGTGAGTGCATTGATTACTGATTAGAAATTGCTTGTAATATTTGTCAGATAATATTAATTGACCAATAAAAATTTTCAGTGAAGGATTGAATGTCAGCGTAGAAGATCGAGAAAAATTTGTGGAAGCACAACCCCAAACAGTAAGTCGCAAAATTGATTGATTTTGAAAATTTGATAACTAAAAAATTCAATCTGCATACACCGTTATTATAATTGAAACATTATTGCTTTGTTTCAGATCGCTGCTGCATATAATATAGCAGGAATCACACCAGCTGCCGTTTTGAAATTGTATTATCACGTAAAACGTATTCAACGAGCGGAAGCTACATCTTTATAATTATATGTGTTAATTAATGCAAAATAAACCTGTAAATAAAATATTTTATCACTTAAAAGGTATTCGTATCCCTATCTAAAAAGCCCAAACTGCAGAATCTGCTCGGATTTTATCCGAAATCGCTGTTCGGATTTTGTCCGAAATCGCGAAAAAAAAATGATCGCGTAAAAATGTCGTTCGTAATTGATCTTGAAAAATTATAATTGATGATTCAAAATTGTAGGTTTTTGAACGATTTACTGTCGATTAAACAAAATTAGGAGGACTTTGACATATACGACGCCAGACGCCCGGGCCATAGCCGAAAATTTAAAAAAAATCCAAATGCACCCATGCGCATGCGCACAAAATCCTAACGGTTTTTTAAAACTTACCGACAGGAAGCTGTTCAAAAACAGAGATTTTTAACGCGTCTCCTAAGATCGATTGGAATAAGACGCATGTCGATGTGTTCTACGAAACAGTATAATTAATCGCATCGTACTTCCGACTAAATTTAACCATGCCGAGACAGCGAAATCAGATACTTAATTCCGTAATATAATACGGTAAATAATAGAAGATGAATTACATTATATTCTATTCAACGGGGGCAGCCAATCATGACGACTACAAAAACTAACACGTTCCTAATATTTTTCAACATTTACGTGTCGCAGTTACGTTGAGAAACGTTGGTTTAGCAAAAAGAAACAACGCAAATAGGCTACAAGAGTGAAAAAAAAATAATAAAATTTGGCGCGCGTCGGTTTTATGAAAGACGCCTTGAGGAGGCGCTTTGTGTCGCCCGCACTTTGAGAACGCACACTTCAGCTGATCGGCTTTCCATAACGAACGGCTCTCTCTCGAGTGTGAGAGAGATTTCAGAAAATGGCAGAGCACTGCCCGTCTGTCTTGTGATTGTGACTGCATCTCTCTTGGATTTTTGCTGAAAGTTTCGACAATTTTGCCAAATTGACGTGTTCTGGCCGACGTGTGATCATCGGCCGTTATGCACCTGAATCGTCGTATTGGTGAGTAATGTGAAAGTTTGATTTTTTCTACACCAGACATACGACACTTGGCTCGAGATATTATACATACTCCTAATTTCACTCGCTCGGAAAAACTGTGATATACCTGTCAGAGGCCTAGTTTTCTTTATGCCAGGGACGCTCTGATGCTTTAACTAGTATTTCAAGAGCAAAGTGAAGAAGCTGCTTGGATATATTTTGTGCAGGACTGTGTGCAAAGTTGCTTGTATGTGTGTGTGAGTTGATTGTTAATTTGTTGATGTAGTTACGCTTTTTTCTTCAACACGTTTGACGTCGTTTTCCTCCTTGGATAATCGAGTTCAATATTTATGCGAATTGCAAGAACGTCGAGGATGCGAAAATTTCAAAATGGTAGATTTCATCTAATTATGCTAATGTTCATTGTTATGCAAGTGTAGCTCTTTTTCTGACTCATTGTTTGTGTATTGTTGAAATATCAGAAAGTGATTGTTGACGTTCCACTTTCGTTTGTCATTCATTTAGCCACTTCAGAGTGGTTTTTATAACCTTTTGATTAAATTTTTTAACTTGTACAGCAATCTTTGTGTACAGTTACAAAATTGTACTTTTTATAGATAATATTTTTCTTACAGCAACATCAATAATTTAGAAGAGTTTATATTATAGAAGAATTATTTAAATATCGAATTTGCTAAACAAAATATATTTTTAAGAAAGAAAGTGATATATATATAGAACAGAAAAGATAGTGTAAATATTTCAAGTTTGGTGTTTACAGTATCTGAAAATAACCTTCTGCTTAACATTTCTTTTCCAGACTACTCACTGTAACGTAAATAACAATATGGCTCCCAGACGAGCTGAGGAAATACCTCTGAAAAGAGTAGCAGCATTAGGCTGTCGCTTGCCCTCTCGTCTTCCTGCTGGGGAAATTTTAACAGATATCACCCAAAATTCTTGGAGACTAGGTGACTCCATAGGCTCTGGTGGTTTTGGAGACGTTTACCTTGGTGAGTTCAAAAGAAGAAAAATAAATAATAATCAGTTGAGTGCAATTAGATTTAATAAAATTTTGAATTTGCAGCATCAAATGATATTCACAAACCAGTTGGCCAAAATGCAAAGTATGTTATTAAAATTGAACCCCATAACAATGGACCTTTATTCGTTGAAATGAATTTTTACATAAGAGCTGCTAGAAAATCAA
This sequence comes from Galeopsomyia nigrocyanea, assembly GCA_035047105.1. Taxonomy (NCBI): domain Eukaryota; kingdom Metazoa; phylum Arthropoda; class Insecta; order Hymenoptera; family Eulophidae; genus Galeopsomyia; species Galeopsomyia nigrocyanea. Next base: position 3,663,388 of record JAWWMK010000008.1, read on the forward strand.
TGAGTAAGTACAAACGTTGAATATTAAAAAACATTTTCTTTCGCAAATGTAAAAATACCGGGTATTAATTAAAATTTTACTCTTAGTTGAAGCATGGTGCAAGGAACAAAATCTCTTACAAGTAGGAATACCAAGTTACGAAGGTTCGGGATCACATGTCTATTGTGGGGAGAAATATCGATTTCTGGTAATACCTCGATATGGAACTGATGTGAGCAAATTATTTTTGGCTAATGGCCGAAAACTGTCAAGCAAATTCGTCAACAGCTTGACTGTTCAAATGGTATTTATTTTACTTCAAGTACATTACAAAACTAAAGAAAAAGCATGCATTGTTATTAATAAATGATTTTTTTTCACAGTTATATGCCATAGAGTACATTCACAACCAAGGGTATGCTCACTCAGACATCAAAGGAGCAAACATTTTGTTGAAAAAGAATAATCAAGAGCATCGCACAGAAATTGAAAAAACCCAGGCTTTCCTGGTTGACTTTGGCTTAGCTTATAGATATCGAACTAGTAATGGTATACACAAACCCTTTGTCCATGATGAAAGAAGAGCCCATGAAGGAACTCTCGAGTATACCTCGCGTGACGCTCATCATGGAAGTATGTTCATTTTGAATTTTCAAGAGTACACTTCAGTTATACCTCAGCGAACTTGTGATTTTTAATCCAAATGTTATTTCTTCAACAGCACATTCAAGGCGAGGCGACCTTGAAACGTTAGGGTACAATATTCTGCAGTGGCTTTGCGGACGGCTGCCGTGGGAAAATGAAAATGGAGGCTTATCTCCATCAGCTGACCTTGATGAAATCCATGACAAGAAGGAAAACTTCTTACTAGACGTAGACACTTTTATGAAAGAGTGTTTCAAAGACAAGAAAGCTCCAGGTATGCATAAAATACTATCTATTCGTTATACATTCGATATACTCGAATCATTGTACTTAATGTATCTTCTTTTGCAGAAAATATAACAAATTACATGAAGTATATCGTCAATCTCAAGTTTGAATCCAGGCCTGATTACGCATACTTGAGGAGTCTGTTCAGGCAGGATTTAAGCTTTGAGAGTCTCTTTGGAAAAAGGATGTCCTTTGCAAACGAAAATTCTTCGCGCATTGAAACTTTCAAGAGACCGTATTTACGAGAGCGAAAACCATGCAAGCCGGTGAACAGCGATGTATGTATATTTGTTTCGTTTTATTTCTTGCTGTCTTTTATTTGAATACCACGGTATTCAAAGTAAAGCGCATTTCAAATCAACATAACGATAGCTCAGTAGAAATGAATGAATTTAAAGTTTTGATTTTTCAACAATGTCGCCGTCTGAACAAGACACCGAAACATTCAATTTTGCAAAGAACTCGAGAAAGCTAAAATTCAAAACAAGTTTTGACAAAAGTTCATAAAAGCGGTCGCACAGCCGAGCTCGTTAACATAAACGAATGTCGCAAGGCGAAAGTATTTTGTAAATATGTACATATATATATAAGCTGGAATGTATGCTTGTGTGTCGTAGGTGCGAATAACCCGAAACACACAATCGGCGGAGCATGAGAAAAAGGAAAGCGACTTCAGTTGGGAGGCGGTACTGGCCTGTCACCCGGACAAGCTGGCGAAAATCAGCGCTCAGCCGCCGTCGTCGCCTCTGACCCCACCACCGTCGCCGCCGCCACCGACAGTCCCCACCTACGCGATGCTCGCCGTGCAGCAGCGTATGAAGGAACGACAAACTGGTTTGGTCAGGCAGCGAACCAATTCCAAGTCTTCCGAGTGAGTATCTCTTTTATATATTATCCTTTCCTTTTTTTTTTATTACCCCTCTTCCTGTGCATGTTCACCTTGGATATATATCCACGTTAATAAGAACCTAACGTTTTCTTGTTCTTCCCGTTCTTTTATTTGAAAATTTTTCTACATTCCTTTTGCAGTAACGATCTTAAACCCAAATGGATGACACCGGCAATGGAAGATGTGGCTCAATTAAGGAAAAAGAATCTTCAGAAAATACAGCTCGACGCAAATGCCAACGAAACCAAAAGACTTACACCTCGACTTACGCGCTCTCGCGTGGCGCAGCTTAAACGTAAGTATATAATCTGTAAACTCATCAATTTTTCGTTTCTTTAATTTGTTTGTTTAATACAATTATTTTGCGTTCTGTCTTTAGGTAAGGAAAAGGTGACGAAGCGCTCGTTGCAGATCGATTCGAAGAGCGGGTCGAATAAAAAGCGAAAACTGTCGTACTGAAGAGGAGGAATGATTCCGAACGCGTTTATCGTAAGCAATTACAACAATCGTTCGTTGACGAAAACTACAAGAATGAAAAAAAAAACAACAAAAAAACTTACAAATCTTTCGTATCAGATATAACGTGTAAGTATTATTACTGGTTAGGTTAGAACTTTTTGACGTTCCTGCGAGAGGACAAAAACATGACTCGCGCGCGCGATTCTCGCCACTTTTTTCGTAAGACTGCCTTACCATCGCTAACTTTTTCTAAAGAGCCTTGGTGATCAAAAAAACAGAAATTGATAAGAAAAAACACCCAAGCACGGTAAACATGGATTTACTTTTATACGAATCCTTCAGATTACAAGTCATTATTTTTTTTTAACGAACTTGTGTCCCTTAACTATCTTTCTCTAGGTTTTTTTATTTGTAATTTACGTATAAATTAAAGATATCGAATCATATAATAGAGAGTCGAGCTTTCGCTTTATTTTTGTGTGTGTGTCGACGCAGGCGCGATCAAAGTCAGTTTCGAACGGAAAATCTCTGTAGTTGTTTTTTAAGGCCGACATTACTTAGATAGGATTTTTAATAAGCTTCCGTTGCGAGATTTTGCGAAGCCAAATGAATTTCTCTTCAACTTCCAGTTTCTCGTTCGAAGCTTCTCACGTGTCCTTATTATTTTCTTTTCTCGAGCAATAAAATTTAATGATGTTTTCTTGTAAATACGGAAGCTAATATGAATGAAGTTTATATCTTATTTGTGATAATTGTGTATATTATTATGCGGTTAAGTTGAGCAGCGTACCTGTGCCACAAACAAACAAACAAACTGCTTAGTGTTTTATCATGTGCGTATTAATTATCAAATAAAATCGTTTCGGTTTTGGCTAAGAATCACCTTTAGAGCGAGATACATTATATATATATATATATTATACACTCACGTACGAGATAATCAGAGAGTAAAATATAGAATTAAACGTTATTTAGATAACTTTCTTCTTATTATTATTTTTTTAAATTAGAGATGAAAATATTTGATAACAAATATCCGTAGGGTTCTTTTGTACATTTAAATCTTTTATCGCTTATCATGTAATATGTCGTATTGTATTACAGAAATATAGACTCACAAATGTGCATTTAAATTAAAATTGGTCTCTTTATCTTATTGAACCCTCTCACGTCTTCCTCCTGTCCATCCACAGTTTAGTTTATATAAACGACCTAAATTCAGTCTGCATCACGCCAATGCTCAGCGAATATTTCTTTGTTCAATTATAAATCTTACGTGTTTCGTTTCAATGAAAATCAAGAATAACAAGTCAACATTTATTTTTACATCTCGCCGCATCGATTCCAATGATAAATAAATAAATAAAGAACACAACGCAGCAACCGAGAAATCTCACACGCCGAGAAAAACCATCGACGCAATATTATTATCCATCTATATTTTTCTCTAGAAAAATAAACTCCGATTCTCGCACGTAATTATTTATAAACTAGCGAGAAAGCTCATCCACGCCATATAAGAAAAAAAGAATGTCCGATGGTTATAAAGATTCGAAGAATCGAAAAAAAAAGAAGATAAAAAAATGAAGAATTTAAAATTCAGAATCGTTTTCTCGATCCGACGCACGGATAACACGAGTCGACTTCTTCGTATAACTCATCGATATAGGCAACGTATATACGAAAATATATGCAAAACTCGCGCGCAGGAAGGAAGCCCATTCATTCATCGGGCACGCTAATAATAGCCATAACACGTACATACACACACAGACGTACCGAAAAAAAAAAGACTGCAACACCGCGCCCCTTTTTCGCATTGAACTTGCGCTCCCTGTGTTAATAATATTTACGGCTGAATGCGAATAACATATACCTATACACGAGGCTGAACCCCAAATGCGCTGATTGTATGAGTGGGGTATTATGGAATTTTAAGTTATGCGCGAGTTGTAAATTTTCGCGGGATCGTAAAGTTTGTCTCATTTGCACGGCACGTGGAATTTTGAGTTATAGAAATACGTCTTGTGTATAGGATTTTTAATTTGAATACTTTGTATAATAATTCAATCGCTTATTATTCTATACATGCCCGAAAAGTCATTAGCGCGAGTATGTCAAATGATAAATTTGTCGAGAATGCGATGCGCCAGCTGTGATTTAAGAGTTAATGAGCGAGTATTTACTGCTTTTATTTTATCGCTTCGCGATAATTATTTTATCTTAGTACAAAGTGGGATCAAAGATTTTTTCCCCTTTCTATCTCAATTGATAATGAAGTTGAAGTGATCGTTAAATAATTGGATTGATCGCGATGTCTGGAAAATCAAAAAGTAAATAAAAAAAAACTTATGGTTTCTTTTCTGAACAACGCAATATATACGCCTACTCGGAAACAGAAGAAAACGTAAAGGTGAACGATCTATCACAAAAGTTTTCTTGCATAACGCATATATATATGAAACCCATGTCCAGAGAACCCCACAACTACGAAACAACACGCGCGCTCGTTTCGACACACATACGAACGACAAAAAAAAAACTTTCATCAAATCGGCCATTTAAAATATCAATCGCTGTTATAGGACAATTGAAAAAAGACCGTAGCTCCAAATTGACCCATTCTCGACAAATCGTATCAGATTACCCATATATACGAAGCGGAGTCATAAATTACTTTGCCGCGCGTATACGAGAGCACTTTCGCCTGCGTGTACCCTAGAGAAAGAATAAGACGAAAAAAAAGAACAAGCACGTCCGCGAGGCAAAAGTGCAGGAAAAGCCTAAAAGCGCACAGTACTCATTAGCGCCTTTGATGTTGCACCTCCTTTTTTTTTCGTTCTAGTTTTGAGTTTCCGTTATGTGTTTTAAGTATTATGCGGTTTTACTTACATTCCGCGAAAATTCGGAGCTTTTTATTTTTAAATTTTCGTTTCCGCAGTGCGAAAAATACTCGAATTTTCCTAGAAGATCGCAGACGTTAGAATCATATAATAACTGTTTTTTTTTTTTCGAAAAACGATGGTATCGTTACTCCGTCCACGCACGAGCAAAAGTAACAGCTTCATTTTCTAATATATATCCGATGCTTGTGCAATCTCGCGCGCGCATCTCACTCTCTCAAAGGCTATTTATAAGTTTAGAAGATTATATCCGCGACGACGACGGTATAATTTCGAAATTGATAACGGTATTAAACGCGACTTATGCTCTTATCGCGCGTTTATTACACGACGTTTCTTGCAATATCAATATTGTAAGGTATGCACTTCTTTTTTTTTCTCCCGTATACATATATGCGGCGCAACGACAATCATTAAAGCCAAGTCAAGTGTAATATGTATATACGCGTATAGTTAGTTAATTGATTATTTTTCGGGCTCTCTTCGATGCTCCTCGATAATTAGCGGACTAAATTATGTAATATTTCCGAGGTTTAATTGAACAAACAGCTTCTTATTATGAGAAAAAATAAATAAATAAACGCACGATTATCAAATTGATGCGAGGGATTAGTCGCGGTGTAATTGATTCGGAATATACCTTTTGCGCGCGCTAGTTTTATTTAACGACATTTCTCTCGAAAATCCAATTACATAACTTCTGATCTAATTGCAAAAAAATATATATATATATATATATATATATATATATATATATACAAAAGAGCAACGTACATAAATATATGAAAGTAGACGTTGATTTTGATTATATACGCGAACGTATAACTTTCCCCCCCATCGGATATCAAAGTAAACCCAAACAAAGCAATATACAGGCAGGCAGCACAACATTTCCAGATCACTTGCAATACTCCAAAGCGCTGGGCGATGCCACCCCACTCGAAAAATCCACTCGAAAACTCTCGGCATATACACACACTGAGATAAGGCCGACACCTATATAATATATATCCCCAATCTCCTTTAACACCCATATAGCCCATATATACGCACATATACACACACGCACGCTTATATATAGTAGTGTTGGTAGAGGGGAGTCGGCCGGCTCCGAAGCCTGTCTCTCTCTCTTTCTGGTTGGCTCGCCGGCGGTGGCGGCGGCTGGCTCTCTAGCAGTCAGTTCAGTTCCCCACAGGCCGCGGCCTCGCGTGTAAGGTATATATGTTGCATTGTGCATCCCGCGGCGTGCGGCGCGCGAGTTTCTATCCAATATCGCGATAATACTACGATTAGATAAATATATCGCGTGTGTGCACAAGTGCGGTTATCAACAAAAAGCATCGCATGGGATATGAGAGATGAGCAGCAGCAGCGCGGCTCTGAGCCGCATCATCAACAGCAGCAGCATCATCTGCATCCTCGCCATCTTCAAGAGGCGAGTGCTGCAGCAGCAGCCGGCACCGATTCGGACGGTTCCATCAGCTGGGAGGACTTTATCGGTGAGTCCATTATCTCCCTCTCTCTCTCTCTTCGCTGCACCCGCCAGTGTCTTTTTTGTTTTTGTTTATCGTGCTGCAGTCGTGAGCCTCGCTCAGGTGTAGATAACGAAAATATGTACACTTTTATATATACATTGGCCTTTCGATTTTATTGTCGCGAGGCATATTCCCCATAGATCCGTCTTGACAATAGTCATGTATATAGTAGGTCGCCGACCCAACCCCGCGCTGCGCTCTCTTTCTCTCATTCTCCATGGCTTTATATATATGTAGTGTGAGGCCCTTTGTGTTTAACATTGTGTTTTCGGTGGTTTCATGTCTGTGTGTGTGTGTTGGCCAGAAAGCCTCTTTCTGCGAAATAAAACGAGCTTCGCTTGTTTGTCGGCTTATAATACCGTAATGTTTACATCTTTGACGGTGAGGAGGGCACGTGTCTCTTGTTTTTTTTTTCTCTCTTCTACGGAAAAAATGCCACCCTTGCGTTTTTACCGAGAAACGGAAGTACAAAGCGTATTATAAACTATTACTTAATTCTTCATATACGGAGAAAAACGAGTATCTTGTTTTTGTCGGAAAAACAAACGCGAGATTGTTGATAGATAATACGGCTATGCCGTGTGCATTGTGTTTGATAATAGATTAGATTACAACTATGAACTATATATACGCAGCTTTTTATTTTGTAAATGATCTTTTATAAAAGAATCAAATATATAGTCTCAATCGATCCCAACGAGATAACTTGTTTCGCGCGAGACACGAGTTCCAATAAATTCCGCCCACGAAATGTAATCGAGTATCTTTTCCCCCTTCCTCCCCTATACATTTCGAGAAATGTAAACTGCTAAGCGAGTAGGTAGAAAATCGTCGCCAATCTAAACTTGCATTAGTGAATTTCGTGAAATCAAT
>JAWWMK010000008.1:3671058-3693213 GCA_035047105.1 Galeopsomyia nigrocyanea
ACGAGCATTTTCCGACACTATATACCTTCAAAAAGAAGAGGAAAAAGGTCCGGAAGCCTTAGCATTAAAAAAAAAAATTTCCATTCTAGACCCCAGAAAAGTGTGTTTTTTTTAAGGATATCGTCATATACGTGTACATATACAGAGAAAGCCCCCCGTGAAAGGACAAACACACGTATACTACGAGAGAAAGCCATAACACACACTGAAGAGATTTACTATAATACCAATTGAATTGTTTTCACAATCGCGCTTTAGGAAGATTCAATTTGTTGCGCGGTTGTTTCTTTTTTTTTTCTGATAAACGATCAGTAGTTTTTTTTTCTATCATGATGATGGATGATTCATTTTGAAGTAGTCGCGCGCGCGTAACTATCAATCGTTGAATTACACTCGATGATTGGCATTATTGCGTTTTGAGTGATACAAAAAAAAAACGAGTTTCTAACTCTGAGTCACATAAATGTCTATTTCTTTTTTTTTTTCTCTCTCTCTTCTCGTCGTACAGTTAGAATGGCAAGTTCGCGTAATCGCGAAGCGTATGTTATTACTTTAATTAAAGAATTTTTTTGCGCAACAGTTTCCGTGCAAATGTGACATCCACCACTCGAGAGACAATGAACTCAAGAAAAAAAAGAAACAAAAACAAGTCGTTCGATATAATTCACTTGGCACGCGACTCACTTTTTTTTCATATACGAAAACCTGTTGTTGCCAAAAAAAAAATATATATATCATTCATCTCACCGCTCGCGAGTTTTACATAAATGCACTTTCACCAGAAATCCACGCAGCTTGTACGTAGAAAAAAAATTACCATGTAAAGTGTATACACTTTGGCGGTCAGCCAGAAACAAAAAATCTCTAATTGGGCTTTTGCGCAACAAATTTTTGTTGTCGTTGCGGAAATACGTTTAAGTCACAAAACTGCGATGTGTTATACGCGACAAAGGAATCGAGAATTGATAGAGCATGAAACGTGATTATTTTTTTTTTTTCAACTCGACTCTGTGAATCATTTGAAATCACGCGATGCATTCCGTTATCCCTTTCTTTGCGAATGCAAAACTAAAGAAAAGAGAAAAAGTTACGTATTGTATACCGTTAAGAGCGAAAAAGAAAAGGAGACCGCGAGGCGATCCTTTGATAAACGAGATTAATATCTTCAAACCTCGGAGATTTTTCTCATAAAATCGCGAATGGATGACAATTTGTCTTCTCGATATTTCAATAGTGACCGTTCCGACATTGTCTCGCGATTTCATTGAATTCAAAAAAGAGAAAAGCTCGAAGCGCACGTACAACGGGATAATTGAAAAATTGATTGAATTTCCAATGGAGTACAGAGACACTATTTGTACAGCGAAAATTACAAAAAGAAAATATTTTTTTTTTACAGGCTCGGGCGACAGCGGAGTAGTGACGATCTCGGAGTCGAGTGGCAACGGCGTCGACACAATTGGCAGCAAACGCGAGAAACTGAAGATACGTTTGTCGGAGGTGGATCGCGCGACGGCAGCACGTCAATTCGACGAGCGTAGGCCACCCTATTGCGATCCACAACGGACACCCGTCGAGAGGGTTCTATTGGAGATTCTGATAACGGAGGCCGAGTACGTTGACAATCTACGGCAAGTCATTCAGGTAAAGATTACATATTTGGAAAAATAAAATAATTCGACGCGAAATATTCTCGTATATATTAATCGAATTTTTTTCGCAGGGTTACCTGATTATCTGGAGGAACGATCCAACCTCCTTGATCGGCGAACGCGAGCTCAACGGTTTGTTCAGCAATATCGAGGATATCTACGAGTTCAATAGGTAAGTCGTCGACGACACTTTTTTCTTGTAAAAAAAAAAGAAAATGTGTATCTAAATCATTGACCTCGTATTCCAGTAATTTTCTATCGGCATTGGACGCAAGTGGACTCGATCCGATAGCAGTCGCGAACAATTTCGTCGAGCACAACGCCGGTTTCAAGGTCTACACCGAGTACTGCACCAATTATCCACGGACATGTTCGCTGCTCACCGAACTGAACAATCAAGAGGAGATCGCGCGAGCTTTCAGCGAGAGACAATTGGCGCTTGGACACGGTTTGCCATTGGGCTCGTTTCTCTTGAAACCGGTGCAACGAATTCTCAAGTATCACCTGTTGCTCGAGGTAACGTATATGTACAACTATATAATTCTTCGTCTCGACGATTACGAATAGAAAAATTAACGATCTTGTGTGTGTGTTACCTACAGAGGTTATCGAAGCAATTCGAAGCTGGCGAGACGCGGGACGCCATCGAGGAGGCTCTGAAAGCGATGACCGGTATAGCCGAGCACATCAACGCGATGAAACGCAAACACGAGCACGCGGTGCGAGTACAAGAGATCCAGTCGTTGCTGTTGGGCTGGCCGGGACCGGATCTCACTACTGGCGGTGAACTCGTCGCCGAGGGTAGCTTTCGTATGCGAGGTGCCAAAGCTCCACGACATGCTTTTCTCTTCGACAAGATGTTACTGTTGACCAAGAAACGAGAGGATGGCTTGCTTGTTTACAAAGCTCACATTCTGGTTGGTTTTTGCGTTCTATATCGTGTGCTGAGAAAGCAAAGTATCGAATTGGTTGACTGACTTTTCTTTTTTTCCGTTTTTCAGTGTTCAAATCTAACGTTAATGGAAAGTATTCCCGGTGATCCGTTGAGCTTTCACGTGATTCCATTCGACAACTCGCAGCTGCAGTACAAGCTTCAGGCGCGAAATCTGGAGCAGAAACGCGAGTGGACGCTGCAGATCAAGAGGGTTATCCTGGAGAATTACAACGCGGCGATACCCGCTCACGCGCGACAACTCGTATTGCAAATTGGTCAGAATAAATACGAAGGTGAGACTTTCTTTTTGTTTCTTATGTGTAATCTGTGAAGATATTTATTGAAAAACTGTTGTTGAAATTTAGATGACTCAACGCCAGAACGGACTAGCAAGAAAGCAGACCGCGAGAGACGAAGATCGGAAATCAGCATCAGACAAAGATTGAAGAAAGGCAGGAAGAGCGATGTATCTATTAGCACAGCTGACGTAAGTATTTCGAGCATATGTGAAAACAACGCACGTCGTCAATTGAATGCGGGGAATAACTCTGCAATTGATTGTTTTCTCAGAATTCGCCGATGTGCGCCCGCAAGAATCAGTCGGCTGAGTCAATCAGACATTTCGGTTCGAGGGACGACAACCTAAATCGGAGCTCCGAAATTCGTGGGTCAAAGATTAAGGTTTGTCATATGATTCACTCGCTATATATAGTCGATGAAAATTTGTAGAAAGTAAAAAAATATTTGACTTGTTATTTCATCGATTAGGATCGTTTCACGAGTTGGCGAAGGAAATCCGAGCCAGGTTTCCAGTCGTACATCAACCTGAATCCATCGGACAACGAAAACGAGGCGTCGGAAACGCCGGCGACTCCGACGCAAGAGACTGCAAGCAATAAAGACACCGACGAGCCTCACGAACAAACCAAAGACAATAACAGTACCGAGCAAGCGAGCACGGAACAAAGCGTCGAGGAGATCGTTGGTAATATTCTGATGCAAAGCGAGGAGTTTCAGCGGAGGATCGAGAAACAGCAGACCTATCAGAGAAACGTCAGCAGTTTGCACAGCAACATCGCCAAGCAAGCTTATCAGAGACGTAACAAGAGCGACAGTTCCGAAGAGGAGGAGGATACGGATAACGAAGACAAGCCGGACAACAACAGAACGAGGTCGCGATTCTCGAGGAGGGATCAGTGTTTCGTGCGAGCGGTCAATGCTTACAATCAGCGAAGCTTCAGATCGCAGTACGATAGCTTTCGTAATGTCGACACGGACGAGCCATCGATGCTTCATAGGCAAAACTCCACCCCGGCGAAAACACTGACGACGAGGAGTTCCAATTATGAGAAACGCTCGCCACCCGACAGTTTTAAAAAGCCAAATTTTGGAGCAGGTAGTAAAATAATTCGTACGGCACTGCGTATCCGTGAGGATTGTGACTCGGCCTCCGATCAAGAGGAAGCCATCTACGAGGCGCCAATAGTCAGTAAAAAAAACGACGACCCGACTGGCGACAAAAGTAGTCTGTGCGCCTATGACAATCTTCAAAACTCTTGGCACGATTGCCTCGAGCCTGATGAGCATCAAGATTGCCCGACCAAAGCTGCCGTCTGGCTAACAAAACTCTGCGAGGGTCTACCCGATCAGCCACAAAAGTCCGGCTCTTTGCCGCGCAGCTTTCAGATGATGAATCCTGCCGACCTGAGCCACGTCTCGAAATCGCGATTTCTTCAACGAGACGGCAAATCCATGACCGAGCGTCCGTTTACGATCGCTTCCGACAAACCTGCCGAAATAAATCTCGAAGATATGGAGAGATACGCATCCACGTGTCAAGGCTCGGCGAGAATAGCCAAATTTCCAACGACCGGATCATCCTCGACGTTCTTCTGTTCGCTCGACGACGCGTCGTTCACCGATGCCGATTCCGTCTCGTCCAGAGCGGCTACACTGTCGACCAGCACTTACGTGCATCCGGATTACAAGATTTACAGGGCTAATGGGTCGGCTAATAAAGGTGAGTGATTCATGCGATTGCAATCTATTTTCGAGCGAAAAGGCCGATGACGCAGAGAATAGAATTTTGTAAATAACGATTGATTGGCGGTGCGTTTTAATGGGTTGTCTTGTCTCGCGCGAAGATAGTATTTGTTTTGTTGAAATTTCGACTAGATAAATAATCCTTTGTAGTTGAAAAACGATATGCGTCGCATATGATTCCGATTATACTCACCGCTAAACAAGCTCCATAGAGCTATGAATCATGCGAAATGAATCAACGCAAAGTGCAATGAAAATTTAATGAGTTAAGATCCAAAACTGCATGCAAAACTTTAATGATGTTGTGCAATCAATTTGATTACAGAACCTAACAATGGCGTAACAGCGACGACGACGTCGACGACAACAACAATATCGACAACAGGTTCGAGCCTTCGAAATGTTTTCTCAAGAGCCAGCAGCCGCATCCAGAGCTTGCGATCGAGTCAAAGCACCGAGACACTCGAGTGCAGCGAGGAGTTCGAGCGCAGCCGTTACTTTCGTTCGTTCAGCAAACGCAACAAGCACAAGAACTCAATGAAAGCGTCATCACGTGACGTTTCCGACGCCGAAGATGCCATCGCGAGTATTGTAGCGACGGGCAACAACGGCGTGAGAGTTCACCTCGAGGTGCCATATCACCGTCAAGGTAGTCCCAGCTTAGGTGCACGAATCGCACAATCCGACTATGCCGATCCGAGTGTCCTCTTCTCCGAGAGTCGAAAGAATCTGTTGAAGGCCGAAAGCAGTTGTACGATGAATAGTCAGCAGCAGGAAGAGGAGGAGCTGGTCGAAGACGAGCCGGATAGCTTTTACGAGAAAAGTTTCGAGACCATTGAGAATTACGCGGAAACGGAGGAAGCTTTTCGAGATAGTGCAATATTCAGCGATGGCGATTCCGCCGCCGAAGCCGCTCCGACCAAGAAGGTACCTCCTCCCATTCCTACGAAGAAGAAGATTCGCAAGCCAGCCGTCACGCAAAAGCCTGCGCATCTCAAATTGCGCGCTAGAATTGCTAAAGTATCACCTACCAAGGAGAAGCCAGCGGAGGATGACGTGTCGGCAGGTCAAAGTCAAGTTGGCTGGGTGAAGAAAATGGTCGGCCAGCTGCAGGCGCAAGTCGATGTGTGAAAACTTCCACCTATGACTGTGATTAGGAAGTTTTTGTAGGCGCGACTCCGCTGCGAGTCACGAATTTTTTTTTTTCTCGTAGTTTTATTAGGTCTTATAGATTGAATGCGCGTTTAGGAATGAAGGGAGAATTTAAATTATTTGACGACTCGTTTGTTTGTTTCTTTTTTTTTCATTTTTTTTTTGTAAAGTAATTTGTGATAAAAAAAAGAATTATGTTTCGTTTGTTTTTCGTTTGTTTTAACTTCATTAACGATGATCTCAAAGATTTTCATGCTAAATTCGTCGTTTAACTGTTCTCTCCATTTTATGAGTTTCGAAGTGAAGGTTGTACAGCTAAGATACTATTATACGAGTAAGATAGCACTTTGCAAAACTACGATTGTTCCGTCGATAATAAAACAAAAAAAAGCTATTACTGCCAAAATTTGTATAATGCAAACTACTATTAACGTCAATTTCATCGATAATTTTTTATAGGTATCTACTTAATATGCAAATTTATTGAAGAGAAAACGTTTTTAGATATTTGAATATACATATCTTTAGATCGCGTTGGATCGATGTGTTTGTTATAGCATAATGACTATTTAAAAGGAATGTTCATCTCTGCATTGTGTAGAAGGAATTTACGAGCCAAAAAATTGTTAATTATTACATAGAAAAAATTTGTACTCACAAACTCGAGATAAGGCTGACAATTCTTGCTATATTAGATTATCACTTATAAGATGGTGCAAAAGAAAACCTCGATGCGTTCATGCTAATGCGATTTAAATTATTATATTGCTGGAATTGAAGAGAAACGACGGGACAAGTTGGCCATAATGTCGTGCGATAAATAAACTTTATGCATTTTTACTACTATAGCTTTAATCTTATTGCAAATGTTTTTCCGAGTCTTTTTGAATCTATTGTTAAAACTGTGTTATAGTCTAAACTTGCATAAGGCAAAGTACAAGTATTTTATAATTATCAAGCGTTACAGAGTAGTTATTATTATAAAGAAAAAAATAATGAGAAGGATTTTCTGACATCGATGAAAAAATCCGTTTGAGATTGAACTGGCTTTCGCAGACAATAGATCTCCATCCATTTTCAACCGATTTTTATGGATTTACGTAAATTTATTGTACATTTTTAACAGAATTTACAGTGAAAATGCTCGTATCGAGTTACAGATAATAATAAATGTACTTTTACCGAAAAATAATTTTTTCGCAATCATTTGATACCCAAACATGTTTTTACCTGATGAAAAAAAAGGGAGGTGGAGAAGAATAAATAAGATGAAGGTAATTTTTAGAAACAAGTTTTATTACGAGAAGTTTCTCTATGTACAGAAACATCGGCTAGTCGCTTTTACACATGTAAGCAAAATGATGCTAATCCATAATATCGCGACGATTTTTCAATAATACAATAGAATCATGTATATAATAATCACGATAATAAATAGATTCAATACTGTCCTATGATCGAATAAATTTCTATACTTTTTTCCGTTTCGAGTAAAAAAGACGAGCTACAATAATTAATTAATTAATAATAATAATAATAGTAATGACGAAGAACAAGGGTAAAGTAAAAACAGGCGAAACAGCCGAAGACCCGAAAGCAGCGACGCTTCGTTATACACATTATGTACAACTGCGCTAGCAATGATTGCTTGCCATCCATTAAAACGTTTCTCACAACACGTTTTCTCTTTCTCTCTCTCTTTCTCTCCTAAATCTAAGTACTTTGCTAATCTCGACTTTCTATATTTTTAATTCGCTCTCTTGACTCCCAATTTTCTTGCAACAGTCAGAATCGCGTTACGCGAGTTGACTTTCACGCTTACGAAGAATAGAACACATCTCTTTAGCTACCTCCGCTCGGATGTCCGCCAAATTCATAAGCCACATTCAACTTCTTTTTTGCCTTATTTGTTTATTATGAATTTTTTTAGTAGATTTCTTTCCCATCAAGATTATGTTATCAAAATATAGCTGGAAACAACTTTGATTCTAGAATTTAAAGATTGTCAAAGTGTAACACAATTAATTTTAAAGTAATTTTTACAAGGTTAAGAATTATTGATTAAAGAACCTTTTATTGTTAATTTTTAAGATTATTTTTGGAATTGAAATTCAACTCTATCCGAGCGTCTCTAAATATATAATTTTCTCTTTTCTGCTCTACGATTTTACCTCTTGTAGAACTTGAAAAAACAGCTTAAAGCTCAATCGTCCTCGTAGAATAAAGGTAAAACTTTGCTTCCTTTTGAATTCGTAAAAGCTTTAAAATTATTCTACAGAGACGAATATATTTTAATGATCGTTGATTCCCAAGTTCACTAGGGCACTTGACTTGTTGCCCGAATAATAAAATATCATTTGGTATGATTGTGCGGAGGCATAGCCGTCTCGGTTTTGTTTCTCTTTTTTTTTTGTGGTCAATGCTGACAGGTACATTTTGATCGCTGTGCTATTGTTTTCTACTGCATCTATGGGATATCTATCGTTTAAAATTTTTTTTAATCCTTTTATTATCAATCGTTTTACCTGCATATATCGTTTTGTATTTTAATTCACTTTTCTATACATTCTATTCGATCCTACAAAAGACTCTTTTATCTGCTGAGTTTATTTTTGAATTATCGAAGCCCCATAGACTTTAATTTCGCAATGAAACATTTTTTTATAATTGCTTCAGTTGCTTTATTATTTTTTTTTGCTATGATACCGTTTCTTTTTGATAATATATTATTGTTATTAATATGACCTTATGTTTTCGAAAGAGACTATATTAAACGTTACATTATTGTCCGATGTTTTGTTTCGCGAAAACAACAATTCACTGCGAAATTAAAGAGTCAATAATCACAAGTCGAAACACAAACGGTTGCACTCTCTTCGATATGTCGGCGCTCTATGCCCATTTACAAACCACTCCACCTACGTAAAGAGGGGGGGAAGACGAATGACTGACAAAAAACTTTCGTGCTGTGCCCTCGAAACAAATCCAACTCCATTTCAATATATATTTTCCACGGACTTTTTCTTTTCTTTATTGTCCTGCCAAATACCGATCAAACGAATCGTCCCACAAGCTTCGGCGCTTCGTCGCGAGAACAAATCGAAAGTATATGATATCCGAGGAATGCAAAAGCTTTGATCTAGCTCGAAAGCCAGATTTGGAGTATTTTCTTTTTTTTTTTCTTTTTTTTTGTTGGACGATTTCCGTAGCATCTACGAAACCGCAAAGTTAATACTTACAAGTCGCTGCATCAACGCAGCGAAGAACGAAAAAAATATATATATATAACAGTCTACTCGTTGCAGTCTGCTGCGATTTGTGTGTCATTTCGAAAGCTCGCGCGCTTAGCTTTCGAACGAATTGATTCTTCTTTTTTTAGTAGCTCGCTTCGTGTCCCGCGAGGATGTAGAGATCGGCGCCTTCGCTCTCGTTTAACGTGCCCGTGTGCACTAGATGACTCTCAAGCATGACGACCCTAAACACATAAAATTACACACAATATATATAGTCGCAACGTTTCGAGGTTTATGAGTCGTGAAATTGTCGCTATAGTCGTCGGAATAACTCACTTGTCGGAACCCAGTAGTCGGTAGGTTCGACTTGGATCACTTATCTCTTGCGTAATCTCGCCGTTCTTAAAGCTACGACCTTGCATTCCGTGCTTATGAAAGGCAAGTACGCTGTCCGGTAGAACGACTGTAAAGGAAAAGCATTGACATTGTCATGAGGTGATGGCGACGCAAATCAGCTGTATACAACATCTCATCTCATACATAGTTTTATCTTACTTACTTATCGATTCGATTTTAAAGTCGAATTGAAGTTCCGATATTTGTTTTTTACTGGTCCTCAGTTTCCCACTTAAAGTTACTATTTTCATCCATTCTGCGGCAAACAAGCAACGACATCTCATTAAAATCACATCCGCCAATCGGCAATTTAGAGTAATAAAAAGCATGACAATTATACTCACTGTCGTAACAAACGAGAATGGCATCCTTCTCGAGCTGCGCTACACTAACAACTTGAAGAGTTTCTCTTCGTGGAATGACTGTTGCTACAATTAAAGAAAAAAAAAGGACGACGACAATCATTATCAATTATCTCTCCAACGCCGAACCCACATAATATCAGTAGAAAGCTGTACAATCAATTAAAAAAAAAAGAAAAATTACCAGAGCCGTCCATCTCCTCGAGTTCGTCGCTATGGAACCAGCTCGCTCCGGAATTCATGTTAATAAGGTCGAGCTTCAATTTGTTCTGATGATATGCCTGCTTGACCGAGACGCACACCATCGGATATTCCATTTCGGGTGTGATAGTCATCTCGAAGACGTTGAGCGGCGACGGCAGCGAGCACTCGAAATACTTCAGCAGCATGAATTTGTTCAACGGATCGTACCACTGCATTAGGAATATACCGGCTGGCATTGCTCCGCAAAGATACTTGTATCTGCAAAGAAAATTCGGAGTTTGACACAATCTTATAAATATAAAAAAAAAGAAAGAACAGAGTGTAAGTATATACCCATTGTATGGATTTCGACCAACGCAGCACTTGGTGCAGCCCTTGGTGTCAGGCACTCGAGTGGTGAGAGCGAATTTCCTCGGTACGAGTCGCTCGGGTATCTTGTTCATGGGCAGCGAGAATCTGTGAGTCTGCTTGCTGTGCATCGCCAGCAGATCGTGCCTGTAGAGCTGCGGTGTTTTGCCCGACAGCGACATGAGCACGTCTTTGATGACGTACATCCATATCGTTCGCCTTGGATACAACTGATCGATGGCCGTCTCGTGAAGCTCGTTAAGATTCAAATTGTAAATGCCCTCCTCGGCGGCGATCAATAAATGCTGATCTCGTGTGTCCGGATGAATCCAACTGGCCGTGCAGTGTATTCGCAGAGGACATCCGTTGAACACTTTGGAGAAACAAGCTCCCATGTGAACTTTTGGCGTTGGTGGCAAGCCATTACTGATTGGTCGAGGTGGTGTGTGCCTCTTGCGATCCCTTCTTCGAGGTGGTACTGGTGGTGTGTCCGATAACAGATCTGGTCCAACTCCATCTTCACCGTTGTCCGACGTCTCGTTCTCGCCTGAAAGAAAAGATCGGTTCTTGCGTTATGGATTTGCATTGCGAATGAGACATCTTTGGCAGTGTGTTCTTTCTTTCGAATTTTTTGTCTTGATGCTGTTATATTTTATCTCTGTTTGTGGCAAGATATATTATTTCCTTGAAAAAGCTACATGCTAGTGTACGTTTTGTTTTTAATCGACAACGTGATGATTACATGTACTCTGTGCCATTTGCAGTCGTTTGTTAATGTAAGAAAATTGTTGCTTTTGGTGATTTTTTTTCCAGTGAATTGTCATTCGAAAGTTCCACAGAAGATATTGTACATTTTTCAATGTTAATGTAACATTGGCTCGACGTGGAACAGTGAATCAAGATATACACTCATTCTGTCAACACTATCTCGCTATATGGTACTTTGCAACAGACCTTCATAGAAAAAAAAAATGCAATAGCCATACAAGCTACGAACGGTTAGTACACACTCGCACACAGCAAACTACGAAAAATAAATAAAATACAAGAAATAGCGCTGAAAGCCTTTTTTGGGGGGGATGTTATATCCACACACAATACACATGCTACTCGGTTTTACCATTGGACTGATGGGGAGACAAATCGCGACGTTTGGCACTGTCGGAGAGTGAACGTTGCCTCTGTCCGGTCTCCAGCATCAGCGACGATGTACCCGCTTGTAGAGTCGCCGAGCTCCCGGACAGCTCCTCCATCGAGCTGTGCAGTCGTCGAGGACTCGCCGTTAGCGACCCTGAGATTTAGGCCGTCTTACTCGTTTTTATACACACTCACCGCAATGTATTTTTTTTTATACTTACTGCTTAATACATTGCTAAGATACCAGTTACTTTCCCAAACAATTTATTCATAATTTTAAGTTTGGCTACAACGCGAGAGACCATAACTAACTTTGTTGTTGCTGATTTATAGCAAGGATTGATTGTTTATTAATGAGAATAATCATTCTTGGCATGTTTGTTATCTGCTTTGAATAAATGGGATTTACTTTGACAATTGACAGTTTCATTAAAGCATTTGAGAACGGGACAGTTTGAGTTATGACCTCTTGGAGTTGAGCCAAGCATTTACAAGTAAATGGAAGCTTTTTTTTACTGTCACGTCCATTTAAACAGATATCTCCTTGACCCCCAACAAATTTTTCAATGCAACTATATATACATCAAAATTTCGTATACACAATCACTCTTACGAATCCAATAACCATCAACATTTCCAAGCTTAACTATGTGTGTAAAGAATACTTCGATATTTCCATCTACCATTCCCCTCGTACTCCTATAACGTATTTTACAGGAATATACAAAAGCGTCGATTGCAAAAAACACTCTACAAGCTACTAGCATTTTCTCTTATTTTTTTTTCTCAATAATCAAGAAAATTAATGTAACGTGTTTGCTAAATCAATCGTATACCTTGTGAATTTCCATAGAAGTTTCGATGAATCTCGCAGTCGTTCGACGTCTCGCCAAGTGGTAACGTTGCTCTGAAAATAAAAAAAAAAGAGAAATCGATGAGTTTACTTGTGTGAATACGCTACTACGCCTTCTAAAACTAAAAAAAAAAATGCTTAAACGAGCGAAATTAAATTATTAGTTTTGAAAGTCTGGTCTTGTAAAAGACGATTAGGTAGCAAAAATAAACACGAAAAAAAATATACAAATTTTCTAAGATCTATGAGGTTTCATTTTTTTTCAAAGCATGTATATTAATCGAGCTTCGTTGGGAACATTTTTTTAATGAGTTCGCTATTATTTTCTACTTACTGCAACGAATACAGCTGGTCACAATGCCCGGCAATTGCATTTCCCCTGAACACACGAAAGTATCTATTTTTACTCTATTCTTGAATCTTTTTTTTTTATCTTCCTGTCATGATTTCAGCTATTTGATATGTATATTTACATGTTTATTAATGGACAGACTAGAGAAGTTTTAACAACAATTTTTCGTCCTTTGATACACTATGTTACAGGGATGTCAATTTACTTGTCAACAACTTTTTGAAATTCAAATTTATGTACATTTATACAATTTTACAACGTGAATAGAGTTCCGTTAAAAAAAGAAGAATCTATGAGGTATTTGGGCAAAACAACATTAGTTTCTAGCCTTTATCTTCCTTGTAAATACCGAAGCTCGACACTTATTAAATTGATTAGACATACATTTTCGTTAGGTATACGCAGGTAAAAATATATTCACTTAAATTAAATAACATTATAGTGAGTTATAACACATTGGGGTCAAGCGAAGGCTGAAGCTTCCAGTGCGACGATCATTTCGAAACACAAGCAGGAAAGAAAGCAATCGAAAATCATGCAAACGAAAACAATGATGAGAATAAAATCAACGAAACTCGAGGATTTCATGCCAAACATGTAATGAATTTCATGTAAAAAAAGATTGATATCGACTGTCTACTGCTTAGAAAACAGATAAACACAAATTGGACGAGGACTGGAACACAACAGTGGACGAAAACACAAACAGAAAAAAAAAAATAATTAAAAAAAAAACAAGAATGCTGTGCAATAAATTACTTTAAGAAGCGTGATGCGGCAGTGTGTGTTAAAGTTAAATCTGCGCGATAGCGTGTGCGAGGGAAAAGGTTACCTGCCGATACCTTAGCAACAACTCCTCATCAATGTACTGCAATAGACTCCTGTAGGGAGAAACGATTACAATTACAAAATCATTTGAACATAAAGAAAAACATTGAGGCTGCTTTAAAAAAAATGAATGAGTCATTTGTAAATCAAAATAAATGTTAATCCAAATCAAAATTAATCTGTAAATAAAACGTTTCATGAATAACCAAAATACTTACTTCGAATGTAAAATAAAAATTGTGATTAGATAATACAAACAAAAAATACTACTTTCAAAAAAACTAAATATTACGAGTAAATCAACGAACAAAAATACAACGGCAATCAGCAAATAATGTCATGCGTTTTTTTTTTGGTACCATGCAAAAGAAAATGAAGATGTGCACAATGTAAATGAAGTTTTTTTTGAATGTCAACACTCAGCACGTGTCAAATCTTTCGTTCAAATATGCTATAAAATTAGAATTTCTAATTCTTCTTTTCTTTTTTTTAGTTATCTCAAACTCATTTTAGTCGTTTCAATTGTTTTTTTCCTTCACCACTGCACAATGCTTTACCTGAGACTCATACGAAAGATCTCCGTGCCAGTTTTGCTTCTGTGTTTGACTTTACTATCTGCTTCGACTCTACAAATTTCACAAGAAGACGTTTGTCTTGAAAAAAAACCGACACCGTTACAAAATGTGACAAAACAATACAAGCCTAATAATTTTTTTTTCATCACAACTTTCACAAATCATCTACCAATTGGTTCAAAAACTCGAATTAACGATACCGTGTATAGGAAATGAGAGAGAAAAAAAGCGTATCTACAAGATTGAAATGAATGTTGAGCTTTTGTGAATGGAAGCTTAAAGCACAAGATAGAAGTCGAACGAAGCCTCAGCCCTTCCCAAGAAATGATTCCTGTTTCAGCAAACGTAATTTTTTTGTCGTAAACTATCATAAATGTTGAGATTACACTCACTTTTCTTGGCCATCTTCGAAAACAGATCCTATTCCGCTTTCTGAATGTGCATCACAGTTATTTGCAGTCTGAGAAAGATCGTTACTATTACTCGACAATTCGATGATCAAACGTTTGTAAAAATCATCAACTACAATTGTACCTTATCGTTATTCATGATGTCTATGAAATCCCACGTAGCCGGAGCTTGCCAAGGCGATGACGAATCCCTTTGCAACGTTCCCTCGTCTAAATTCAATCGATCTACAGAATCACAAAGCACAGTAAAATATCGATACGTTTACATTGGTATTCCATTAATTCGGTAACAATAAATCTTCACCATCACTGTCTAATTGTGACATAGGACTCTTTGGTCTCGTTTTCGCTGTATGCCTCGACGCGATTCTCTGCGGCACGTTAGCAACGTGTCCATCTTCGTCAGGCTCCAATTCCGTGAACGCATGGCTGAAGTTTGACACCTTTTCCAACAACTCGAGAGCAAGACGTTTGCCCATTTCGCTTTGGAAGAACGCATGCTAAATAACACAGTAAGTACAAACGAAACACTTAGTATTAAGTCGAGGCAGTTGCGACGCGTACAAGGAAATATTTTGTCATTGCCCACCTGTAAAAGCTTATCTGCAGTCGGCCTCTTCTTCGGATTTTTCGTCAAGGCAACTTTAACGAAATTGTGAAACGTCGGACTCCATTTGTCGCGATCTTTCAGCGTGGGAGGCTTAAAGCCGGATTTTGACATTAAGAATAACGCTCTCATTGGGTGGAGATCAAACATCGGAGGCTGCAGCTCTGCTAGTTCTATTGCCGTGATACCTATTGCCCAGATGTCACAGAGTTGATTGTAACCTCCCTTCCTCTCTACTGCTGCCACCTGAATGTTAATCATTCGTCAATTCAATTCGTTTTTTTCACTTGTACAAACAGAGTAAAATCAGTATTTAGCAGCTTGCTTATACCTCTGGAGCCATCCAGTAAGGTGTGCCAATAAAACTCTTCCTCTTGTTGATTGTTGCTGTTATTTGCGCCGACACTCCAAAATCAGCGAGCTTGACGTCGCCCGATTCTGTGAGTAAAATATTGGCTCCTTTGATGTCTCGATGCATTTTACCCATGCCATGGAGGTAGGCAAGACCAAGCAATGTCTCTCGACACATGTATGCTATTTGAATTTCTGTCAGTGGACCCGTAACTGCAAAACAAAGCAGAAAATGAGTAGAATGATCATTGTTGCTTTCTACACAAGCTGGCTGTTCAGTGATACGTACTGTGATAAATATCTTGGAGAGATCCTCCACCACAGTATTCCATGCAAATCCACAGTTTATCCCTCCTGAGGTAGCTGCCATAGTACGCAATGATGTTGGAGTGCCTACAATCCTTCATCATGAGGATCTCTTGTTGTATTATTGCAAAATCATCGCCTGCAACAACAACAACACTTGTCACTGCTGAAATCAACTTGCATTATCACGGTAAAATCACTGCACTTGCACAGTACCAGGAAAACTTACCAGGCTCAAGTTTGATGACCTTGATAGCAGCCAAATCGTTCATGGAGAGCCTCTTGGCCTGTGGGAACAGAGAGCAAAGGAGAACAATTAGCCAAGCAACCTCCTTAAAGCAACAGCTCAATAAGACAAAGCATTCCCATGCAAAACTGGCTTTCCAGTCAATTAGACTCGCGCTCACAAAGAAAGCTAACGCGATAATAACTGTAAGCTGTTCTCTCGCGAAACGATTAGAAAAGAAAAAAAAAAGGAACGAACGAGCTTATCAATCTCGAGTGATTCTTGCTGTGTGTCGCGCGCGCGAAACTTGACAAACGAAAAGAATAATAAATAAAAAAGAAAAAAGCGCCACATTGGCACACGTAGAGAGAGCGAGAACACGACGGTAGAGCACACGCAGACACATGTGGTGCAACGACTCACTTTGTAAACATCGCCGTAGGTCCCACTACCAATACGTTGAATCAGCTCGTACTCATCCTGAGGATTACGCCTGCTGATGTCGCTGGACAGGGCGTTCGCGTTGACGCCCGCCATTGCTTTCGCTTCCGTCGTCCGCGAGGAGAGAGAGAGAGAGAGAGAGACCTTTTGCCGCGGCGGCGGCGGCTCTCTCTTTTTCTAACGCTTCACTATCACTTCACTCGGACAACATTCCACACATCGCGCGCGAGGCACTGGTTAGCTCTGCGACGACGTGCTGCCACTGATAACGTTTATTTATTTATCGACGCCATTTTCGCATGCTCGCGACACAGCGCCGTGCTGCTGCCTGCCTGGCTGCTTTTTTTTCTCATTCGGAGAGCGCGCAGATAAAGACAGTGCGAGTGAGAGAGAAAGAGAGAGAAGCGAGTTGCCACACACTACGCGGCCTGGACGACTAGTTATACCACTGGACTGCTACTGCTGCGATTGAGCGCTAGCATGTTGGTATAAAGACTAAAATGTGTGCAGTTACGACGAGAACTGAACGAGTGTGAGAGAGATAGAGAAGGTGGGTGGGGGAGATTATATCCAGACAATAGCCCTGAAGCGAGGCGAGGGTCGAGGACACGCTGGAAAACATGGAGTGCGTGCGGGCGCGAACTTCAGGCTGCAAGCTACGCAGCTTTCGATTTTCGAATATATGCTACTGCGGCTTTCGACTCCGATTTTGGAGCTAGTATTTACTGATTATTATTCATAAAATACTCAAACTTGGATCAAAATTCGGATATTCAAATTCGTGTCGAAATATGAAATCGTAGAACGTTCTATAATTAAATTTAATTTATTCAACATCGGATGCTTTACGCGGCAGTTTGCGCGCGAAAACGTACCGGCGTTTGTCGTATTTACTTTTAGAATTTGTTTATAGACACTGAAAGTTTACACGTGACTGAAATAAATAAATGAATTTTCAGAGAGCCACGAGTATAATGTATATGGCCAATTCCACAAAAAAAAACTGCCACAATTTTGTTCGAGTTAATTGGCAAATTAAAAACTCGGGGGTACGCTCGTACTGATTATATTTTCTCAATCTATAACACTACTAGAACCTAAAAACACTATTGCACCACGCCGCGTAATCTTTTTTGTTTTTAGAAGTCTTAAAAACGGTTAAAAAAAGAAAATACACGAAATTCCATGGTTTTTTGGAATTTGACAAAAAAATGACAAAAAGATATCGTTAATCTGACTTCAGAATCGAATTCTACGTCTCAAAATATATCTAAACTCATATTTTGTTTATTTTTTCTACGCGAAATTCCGACGCTTGTAGAGCTTTTTAAACTACATAGTCCATAAAGACTAAAAAAAAAAACTAATAAAATGACAAATTTGGCACGTTCAATCAATGTTGTGTTTTCAGAGCTCTACAAAAAAATAAAATATGGTTTCCGACGTATTTTGAACTGGGGAATTCGATTCTGAAGTCCTATTAACACTAACACTTTGTGTTTCTTATTAAAATACAAAAAAAAGCCACAAGAAACCAGAAAAGCGCAGATTTTTGTTTTTATCGATGCCAAACTTATCACGTGATTTTAACATTGTCTCAAGTAAAAAAGGGGGTGTCACATGAAAGTCGAGGGTGGGCAAGAGCATTACAAAACTTTTGGTGCCCCGTAGAACTGCGTACTCCTGAAATTAAGAGCGTACCCGCAGTTTGAATACTTGAACAAAGGCTGCCAAATTAAGGGACTTTTTTGTGGAATTGGCCATATGTATATCGTAATTCGTTCAATGATCGAGTAATTATCCCGATCAATTTATAAAAGCTCTGCACTTATTGGACAATTACCTCAAATCTGATTGGCAGAGTGACAGCAATTCGAAGAAAGTGCTATTGTAGTTTTTTTCTTTCTTTCTCGTTGATATGCATTCACTTTTTCAAATAAAGCTCCGAACACTTGGGAAACATTTTCTTCAA
Source organism: Galeopsomyia nigrocyanea (assembly GCA_035047105.1). Lineage (NCBI taxonomy): Eukaryota > Metazoa > Arthropoda > Insecta > Hymenoptera > Eulophidae > Galeopsomyia > Galeopsomyia nigrocyanea. The sequence continues at coordinate 3,689,441 of JAWWMK010000008.1, forward strand.
TTGTGATTTTTTTTTACGAGTGTTTAAAATGTATTTTTGTCAATACGGAAAGACTACTCTCGCACATTTTTATCAAAGTTCAGCATAAAATTATATTTTTGTAAACCAACCACTTTTATTGAAATTAATCCTATATGTTGACTCATCGTTAAAACTATGTTCCCAACTTTCTTCTTGAATGAGACTGACACATATTTAACATAGTGCTAGCTTTATATACCTATTTATAGGTCTCGAAATCATGTAAAATGAATTTATGTGTTTTAGCCACGATGCTATAAAACGCTGCAATGTTAATTTAGTCGTTTTATATTAAAGTTAATGTTATGATAATATTTTTCAAATAATAGATTTCGAACAATATTTACAGTTAAACTATCTGCGCGGCACGTGGCGCCAATCGCCGCAAGTCGCTGGTATGGTGGTGCCATCTGTAATAGATATTTTCAAAAGAGACACAACGCGAGTAAAACTGTAACTGCTTTATTTTCGTTCATTTCAAGTGGTTTGTTAGCTTAAATCATTTTTAATTTCTTAACAATTATATAATTATTAAACGCCCAATAATTGATTCATCTGTTTTTCGTTCGTTTCTCAATACTGGTAAGTTTTTACAAACGCTGTTATTTCATTTCAGTCGACGGTTTCGCGAACAAAGAAACTAGTCTTGTGAATAAACTGTGATTTAATAATTTTACAGTGAAAATGGGTAGCGTTAGTAAGGCTGAAAAATTGAGCAACAACTTTTTGAAAACTGCAGAGAATATTATAACTCACTTTGGTGTGTAATTAAACTATTTTAGGTTAATTTAAGAAAGTCGTGACTTCGAAGGAAATTTTTATCTTTCAATTGTTTTTTTAGATGACAAAAGCAAAAGAGATGAAACCTTGGAAATTTTGAAGGAAATTGTGGGTAAAATTTGCATGCACGGAGACAAGATGAAGAAAGTAACTGCATCTATGAATGACTTGAGGAATAGCATTGATGATAATAAAGATCCACAAGAAATTAAAAAATTGTTTGCAGTAAGTTTTGGTGGCATAAACAATATTAATTAGATAGAGCTTGATGCAATAATTCATACGTATATTCACAGGAAGTTAATCAGCAACTACTAAATTATGAACCAGATGTATCCGAACATTCAATTTTTGTAGACTACTGTCAACAAGTAAAAGAAATAGTAAACAGTAAGTTACAATGTTACATTTACATTAATAACAATTTTTCAAGATTCTAATTCTTATTCATTAATAACAGATATGGATGGTACAGGAAAAGATGCTCCTGGTGATGATGACATTGAAATGACAGAAGAACAAATCAACATTATTGATGCATTCTCAAAGAAGCGAATGATTGATCCTGTAAAAAATAAGCAGTGTGGTCATGTTTATGATAGAGAAACTGTTACTTCTGTTCTGAAGATGAATAAGAATACAAGGTACGTTAAAATACATAAATTGTTTGATTATGTCATCTTAATATTGGAACTGTCTTTTTTTTAATTAGATGCCCAGTTGTCGGATGCAGCAACAGAGAATATATTCTCTTGGAAAATCTAGTTACTGATATTAAAACAAGAAAGTACTTGCATGACAATCCAGCATAATTTTTACTATACTACTTTCAAGTAAAATGAACGAAAGTTGTTTAAATTATTTTTTTTATACTTTGAACTAATCTTTAACTTTTGACTCAGCAATGCTGTACGTAAATCTAGATCACCTAAGTGTTTAATAGAGGATAGTATTATTAATTTATTAATTTGAAATACATTTTGTTTGTGTAAAATTATCTTAAGGACAATAAATTTTATAACTTGACATTAATTTTCAAACTTTCTATTCTTATGCAGTCCAAATCTCTTTCTAAATGTTACGTATGCTAGCTCATTCTGTAACTAAGAATTATTCAGAAAAGTAAAGTTTTCAAGTTTTTTGGTTCTATTGCATACTACAAGAAACAAATTTATTTTTAGATTTTTGTTATATCACGATGATCCACACATGTTTTGTAGAATATACTGATAAATATTGCTAGCACCTATATCGCTCGCTATCGTTACAGTCAGTTATATTTTGGCTTGGCCATCAAAAAATATAGTCTATGACATATAGTTCATCGTTGATTCGAATAACAATGAAGAAATCATCGTTTATCGCTTTACAACGCGACAGAGTTCTAAGAGAAGGGGGATGCGGAGCTGAAATTGCTATCGGTTTTAGTTTACTTCTCTCTTTCTCATTGGCTAATAAGTTTCGAATCTGATTCTCTCGCGTTGACTTTGCGGAGAGAGAGAGCGCGCTCAAGAGAATTGGATCCGCAGTGCAACGGAGAGGATGATTAGAGTGTCACAATAACTAATTTTAATCGTTCACTACGATTCCAGCAATGCTTCGCGCCGCCACCACTAAGGTAATTTTTGTCATGATTCCTCGTACCTAAAGTGCAGATTTTCTATCCGCATAAAATTTAGTGTACACGATAAAGAGAAAATTCTTGTATATTTAGTATAAACTTGTGTATTAATCTACGTCATTCGAGTCCAAAAAAATCATAACTGCTTGGCCATTTGCTCTTCTATATTTATCACATAAAACCGCGAGATAGAATAACAGTTGAGATTAGAAGTTTGAACGAGAAAGTTGCACAAGCATAGAATTGAACAAGAAACTTTTTCGACGCGTACAAATAGTGTTTAGTATTAATTATTAGCGATTAATCTAAAAATATAAATATTCGCATAGTTGATTAAATGGCATCACGCTAGAGTTGTCCAACGAAAGACTTTCGTTACGGAGACGATACCCAACAAGAAACCACTTGAAAAGCTCGTTTTGCCCGAGAGCGCCGAGGTCGTGATCGTGGGTAAGTTTTATCTTGCGAAAAAATGCTGACAGCGATGTTTTTTTTTCAATGATCGCTTCAGTTTGAACTCGATGTCACACTGCGTGTTTTATCGCGGTTACACGAGATAATTGGTCGATTAACGGCTTGTTCGTGTATAAGTGATACTATGTATACGACCATGATTATACGTATTGATGTATATAAAATTTTTTTGGAGCTATTGTTTTTTTGAGCTAATGTCCGAGATGACTTACAAAATTTCGGACTTCTATATAATAGCGCGAGAGTTTTGGATGAAGCCGAGTCTCAGCTGGTATATAGACATAAGTTTTTTCTGAAAATATTAATTTTTGCTATCTTGTTTTTTTTTTCAAATATAATTTTGAATGAATAAAACGAAAATTTGCGAAAATAATTCTTTGAAAAACAATAGATAATGTATCATATCTGTGATAATAGAATAGTGGAACTATTTTACATATGGTGTTCCTCCACCCTGGCAAACAAACAACGACCTTATGTGGTTGATAGTCGGGTGCTAAATAGTCGTTAGGTGGTCGCTACTAAAATACTAGAAAAGCTTGATTCAACCTGAAATCTCGATCAAATATATAGTCTAAGAACCTAGCGTCATAGCAAGGCGCGAGATCGTGGTGCGCAGCTGAATAAAAGAGCGAGACCACGTCGTATGGAAGGTGTTGAATAATTTAATTGAATTGGTAATCGAAATATTATTCATAAAAAATGCATGCAATGGATAAAGGTTACGCGGTTATAAAGATTAGGCGAATGCTGATTGGTACCCGTGAAGCTATTACGAAATACTAAAAAAAACGTTAATTAAAGTCTCTTAAACGCGTTTATTTGATATTCTGCGGATGATTAAGAAAACCCAACGAATGGAACAGATGCAAAGTGT
>JAWWMK010000008.1:3693313-3733780 GCA_035047105.1 Galeopsomyia nigrocyanea
CTTAAAATTAGAAATCGAGTTTTTAAATTTGCTGCATGCTTATTTTAAGAACAAATTGTTCTTAATTTAAGAACTTTTTTTTTTGTAGTGAACCTTGTCATTTTTTTGTATTTGCAGGATAGTACCTCAAGTATGCCCACACCGATGACTCTGACCCAATTGGTTGGTGTTTTCTACGTGTTAGGTGGTGGTTTTATCGTGTCCTTCATAGTCTTGGCTATCGAGTTTAATCTTAACGTTTATTCCGTCTCGAAAAAGACTAAGGTGAGTGTAGACAAAGAAAAAAAAGACGATTTAAACGTCATGAATCCATCTATCATGCTGTGTTTATTACAGATCCCTTACAAGGAAACTTTCTCGGAGGAGGTAAAGTTCATAAAAGGAATGGAGTCGATCAAACCAGTATTAATGAGACGAAGATCCTCGGAGGGTAATTACTCGCGCGATCTGATGATGACCCCGCAGACTTGAATGCATTCGCAAGATATACTGTTTTTTTTTTTTTTTTGTTACTTGTTATATTTTATTTTATTTTTGTAATGAAGCAACGATGTCTATGGATAAAAAAGTTATGAAATTAAAAGTGTCTTTGGCGTAAAGGTTTATAAAATCTTATAAGCTGGCTTGTAAATCAATAAAGGATAATAAAATAAAGACATACCTTTTGTTAATAAAACATTGTTCATATTAGTAGCATTTGTTATATATGTTGATATATTTTTTTCTGTATAGGCATCTTTATGCTCCGGCTATTTTTAAACTCCCAAATATTTCGACCTTTTTGTAAAATCAAATGTGAGAACCGGAAATAAAATATTCAAAAACTGCACACCAAATTTCGTTGAAATCTATCTTTGCGTTCCGAAATTACGAGGCGGCAAAAACCGATCTATCATCTTCAACTTCAATATTGATTGGTTCATCAATAACCCAACCAAATAAATTTAAATAGAGTCCATCCGATCTTTCACAACGCTCTCAGTCGTTTGTTAACGATAAAATACACCACTCATTCAATATATAAATCAATTATTTCGCGAGTAAACCCTAATCGATTTCAAACGTTTTTGCGAAAAATGGGCAACGACTTCGCATGCAGGGGCAGTATATATATGTATAAATACATATAATTTTGGGATTGCATCATACGCTGTGCATTGAAGTGTAAGCAACTTGGCGAGGTTGCACAACTAGTCCAATTCTATAAATATAAGTACCAACAATATCGCGTCGTTTGAGGGAGGCAGAGTTCGGCATCACAGCGGCGCTTTCTAGTTTGACCGTAAGTGCGACACGCGGATAAATTTTTGGCAGTGGTTTTTTGGCTCTCACCGTGCTTCGATTAATGCGTACGTCTCGCTTTATCAAATTGCCCGACGCGACAGATGTCCGAGTGATTGAGAATGTGATTTATACGTATTAAAATTTTGGGTAATCGTTTGCCGGAAGAGTTCATTGATTATTTTGATTGAGCGATCGATTTGATTTTACGAATTGAATTTATTTGTTTCTTTTTTTTTTTCGAGTGGTGGGTATGCTTCGACAACGCGAATCGATGGAAACTTGTGTAGTTGTAAGTACATCGTTTAACGACGTATAACGTTAATTTTACCAAAAAATATAATTTTTTCGATGTTTGCTAATAAGAAAACATGTTTAGATAATTAAGTACCTCACCCAAAAAAGACAATTACCTATTGCTCTCCGGAATGTATATTATGGCAAATTAAAAATTCCACTAAAATTTTACGTGTTTTTTCTAATAATATTTTCGCTCAAACAATCTACAAAATAACTTTCAAATTATTCATAGTACAAAATAACTTTCAAATTATTCATAGAATTTCGCGTACGTTGCATCGTTAAAAAATAACGTGCCTTCTGCGCGACCAAAAATACGTATACGTTATTAACACGAAAACAGCATCGTTCCAGATGGAGTATGTAGCTGCGACGCTATTGTAGAATGGGATCATCGCGATGTGGATGCAATACCTCATACTTTCGTCGATTTTACAATTGGTGTACACGCTCGATGGCGTAACAGTGCCAAAAGCCGTTCTAGGTAAACCAATATAATTAATACGAAAAAAAAAGTAAATTTTAAAGTCAAAAACAATTACTTATACGGGACGATCGTCGAGCACAGGTGGGTTTTTCAGCGAAGATGGATTTATGCGCCGATCCTTCTTGCTGGCAGTGAACACGGTGAACAAGTGCATGTACAAGAACGACATTTGCGAGCAAATCCGCAAAACCGACGATGATGTTAATTTGAGTCTCTATCATCAGGTCAAAATCAAGGCCATGACTGCTGAAGTTGGCGACGACGTGATTTCCATCTACAATAAGTGTTTGTTCGAATACTGTTTTTATTCGTGGTTGATTTTTAAAAATTTTTTTACATATCTTTTTTATCGCTCAATAATCGATGAGTTCTGTTCAGTTTTTCAATCACCAGATTAATGAGCGATTCTTATGCTTTGAGTTTCACTTCAGATCCTAAATCCGGATCTTATCTCATTGAACAATAAAACATGCTTGGTATTTAAAATTTTGGCGGCAGTCGATAGTAGCGTTAATTTATATTTTATTGAAAATATTAACCCGAAAGCTACTTGACTTTGAAAATTAAAGCGAGGCTAAAGTAAAAAATATGTCTAGACAGGTCATTAACCACAATAGAATTTGGCACTCATCCGATTATGAGAACATTTGTTCAAGCATATGTCAATCCTAAATTATTCTTCTTTTCCGGTTAACTGCCTACAAACACTCATTGCTTTTACAAAATATAACGCGTTTATCAACATCCGTCTTTACTTTTAACCTTTCATTTTTGCGAGCTTATGCAAATTTATGAACTTACAACAATAAAAAAAAATTACTTTTAAAATAATTATCACAAATGAATGATCATGAAAGTTTTGCATTTCTCACACAGTTGGACAAATGGCAGGCATGAACAGTTCATTTTCGCCGACCAACGAGCACGGTTTATCATCGGTGATAGGACCTCACGAGCGCGTTTCTTCGATTTTCATGCAGGGACTATGCGCGCAACACGACATACCCCACATTGTTATCAGACGCGAATCCAGGTCGACGCTTGCTCCCGTAAAAGCGATCAATCTCCACCCGGATACCAAGACACTTGTCACTGTTAGCAATCATCATTTCTTTTCTATCGATTTCATTATTTGAAGGATTTTTTTTCATTTTTTTTTTCGTTCTTCAGGTATACGCAGAAATGATAAAGAGATTGAAATGGGAATCTTTTTCGGTATTGTACGACAACACAGACAGCTTGATAGCACTCCGGGATGTCTTGAAAATCTATCCAATGCGTCCTCCGTACGTTCATGAAATCCGTGCTTTCAGATTAGGCAGCGGACCAAATTTCAGGTAAACGAAAATAAAAACAAACGAAATGAAAAAAAAAGATGTTTGTCTTCGCTAATGTATGTTGACGTTTTGTAAACGCAGCGAGCCACTTTTAGCTGCCAAGTTGTCTGGTCACAAGAGTTTTCTGCTGGACTGCGACTTTGATATTTTGTTCAGCGTACTGAGGCAAGCTCAAGAAGTTGGATTAATGTGCTGTTCGTACAAATACTTCATTACTTCTTTGGTAGGTTTTAGGTTTCTGCGAAAGCTCAAAAAACTCGAGCGGCTCGAGCATTCAAGCTTTTTCATTATTATTCATAAATTTATGAACATAATTTTGATTTTTACTTAGTAGTACTTTTTAAAATCGTTTGGTGACCTCGAAATTTATAGACCTTGCGCGTGAATTAACTCGCGAGCTCGAAAGTTTGAGCCACTGAAAAGCTCGGATACACGAATCACTCTAAAACTCTAGGAGCTCGGAGCATTGAGTTGAGCTTTTGTAGAAAGCTAAATATGCTTGCAAATGAAATGCACTTGGCTTCTGTAAGGGCTTGTCACGATCTAGGCTAACAACTCCAAGACCACCCGAGCTTTCCGAGCTTTAGAGCGGTTCGAGTACCTGAACTTGGAGCGACTAAAGCTTGCGAGCTCGCGAGTTGGTGTGCAAGGCAAATGTATTTGTTCATCAAACAAGTTTACTAAAAGTTAAAGTCAAAATAATGTATGACCATTTATTAAAAATTTTAAAAAAGCTTGAAAACTTCGAAAAGCTTAACTCGGAGCTCTGAGACGAAACCGAGCTGGAAAAGCTTGTGTGGCTCGAGATTTTCGAGCTTTTGCAAAAGCCTAACATTTTAACTCCCTCGAAACTGTTCTCGAATAAAGGATACCTGATTTCTTGTTTCTGATTTAACATTTAGAAAAATTATTTCGTATAATCCAATTCTTCATTGCAGGACCTTCAAGTACTCGAACTATGGCCATTCCAATATACCGGAGCAAACATCACTGGTTTAAGATTAATCGATCCAGACGATCCATTCGTCTCAAGTTTCGTTGGTACTCGTTTGTCCGACTTTGGAATAACGTCAGTGGATAAGTTGCGTGTCGAGGATGCTCTGATGTTCGACGCGGTAGCATTGTTCGCCCAAGGCTACAAAGATTTCATTTATGCAAATCCAATTCGACGCGGTAGCACCAAATTACCCAAATATTATCCTTGGCCACACGGACTTAGTCTGAGGAATTATATCTTGTCTGTGAGTATTATTAACAAATGAATAGTGGATCGAAAAATGATGTTTGATTTTTTTGTTTCTTTGTTATGGTAGAGCAAATTGAATGGTTTGACGGGAGCATTGATGTTTGATACAGACGGGGTGCGAAGAAATTTCGAGCTTGACGTTTTGAATCTTCACGAGACGGGTTTGGTAAAAGTTGGCACGTGGAATACCGATCGAGGTTTCGACGATGTGAATCTCTCTACTGAAGCCACGTTGGAACACTTCAAAGTTCTTATAACGATTGTGAGCTTTATTCTTTTTTGTAATTGTACGATCATACACTGTGGAGTTGGCGTGAACGTCACATATTTTGTTAGATTTTTAACAAAATTACAATTTTTTATTGAAATAACTTCGTTGCAAGTACCGTCATTATTTTTTGTAACGAAGTTGTTACGAAGATACTTGTATTGAGGGTACCCTACAAAAAAAAAGTTCTTAAATTAAGTAGGAACGTTCTTAAAATAAGTATGCAGCAAATTTAAGAACACGATATTTTTTAATGAAACAGATGGAAAACTGATATAAAAATGAATAGGTCTTATTCCTTATGACAAGAAAAGTTCGATGCAAAAAGATTGATCATGATAATTGCAAACAATCACGAGAAAAACGAAAAATACGAAAGTTCTTAAATTTGCTGCATACTTAAAATAAGAACTATTTTTTGTAGTGTATTTACACCAAAAAATAGTAACGACTATTCTTTCTTTCTCCCACTCCCACTCTCTTTTTCTAATTGATCAGAGCCGTATATTTAAAGAAATTACTCGGCAACGCCGTTACTATTTTTTCTGAAAAAAAAAAATAATGTTATTCGTTTATAGTTGCATTTCTAATGTAACAACTAACGTTACTTTTATAACATTGTTACTCGCAGTGATATTACTTTCCAAAAAGTTTATAACAAAGATATCGAGTGACGTCGACTAATAATGCGTTAGCGTAATGCAGTCACTTTAAAAAATATATATTTATTTGTCTATAAAAAAATTGTTAGAATCCACCATACGCGCAGAAAGTCAATCATTCGCAAAGTTTGACGGGTAACGCTCGTTACGAGGGCTTCGTCATCGACATCATCAAGTCCATTTCCAAGGAGTTGAATTTCAATTACACGTTTTACGTGCAAGAAGACGGGGACAACGGCAATTGCTCGAAAAATGAAAAAACCAACCAGTGTACTTGCAGTGGCATGACGGGTAAAATTCTGAGAAACGTAAGTTTTTAACAATACCGCGATATCGTTAAAATTGATTTATTATTAATTACTTTACCAAAAGGAAATGGACATGGCGATCACCGACTTCACTATCACGGAAAATCGCGCTCAATGCATTCAATTCTCCACGACATTCATGAATTTGGGCATGAGTATTCTTTACAAAAAACCACAGAAAGCCGCGCCAACTTGGTACTCGTTCTTTCTGCCGTTCAACAGTAGCGTTTGGATGAATTTGGCCTTGACTTGGGTCGTAGTCTCGTTTTTGTTTTACGTTCTCGGTCGACTCAGTCCAGATGAATGGACCAATCCGTATCCTTGCGTCGACGAACCCGAGGAGTTGGAGAATCAATTTCACATAGACAATGCTTTTTGGTTCACCATTGGAGCACTTATGCAGCAGGGTTCGGAGATTGCACCGATGTAACTACATTCTTTTTAATATCAATTGTAAATTTATTTAGAGAATTAATATTCATATTAACTTATTTTCCAGTGGAATATCGACGAGATGTTTAGCAGGATGGTGGTTAGTTTATTTTTCGTTAGCAATCCTCTTCTTTTTCTTATATTCGAAAATTAGCTCGATAGAAAGTAAAATACTTGAAATCAAAATTTTGAAGCTACTGACAGTAATGTGTAAACATATGTTAAAAAAACTAGACGGGCTATACTGTCAAAATATATATATTTATTTATGAAGACGACGTTTCGGTTACGTTTTTGGTAGCCCTTCTCAAGTCTCTACAATTTACAAAACATATATAAAATTTATATAAAATTATATAAATGATATATATAAAAAAATACTTGAAATGCAACAGGTGGTTCTTCTGCTTGATCATCGCAAATACATACACCGCCAACTTGGCTGCTTTCCTAACGATCGAAACACCCGAAGTAATTGTCCGAGAGATAAAAGATCTGTACAATCAAACGCAAATCAAATATGGAACTAAAAGAGGCGGCGCTACATTCAAGTATTTCGAGGTAATTAGCCACATATTTAGCGTCGAACTTTGGCCATTGAGTAAATTAATTTCCTTCAGAGCTCGACCAACCCTAACAATAAGCAGATCTACGAGAATATGATTGATCCAGAATGGAATAAAAAGTGGATGGTCGATAAGAATGACAAAGGAGTCGAGATGGTTGCGAGCGAAGACAACGATTATGCTTTCTTCACCGAATCGCCGACCATCGAATACGCTCAACATCGGATTTGTAATATCGAGCAAGCTGGTGGTTTGATCGATCAAAAAGCTTATGCCATCGGTTACGCCACGAGTAAGATCAATTATTGTCTGTGATGAAACTTTTGTTACTTTAAAATATTAACAAAATGCTGCATATGTGAAAATTATTCTTAGGTCTGAAACCTATAGAATCGAAAAAAATTTGTTTTCTTCGTTAGGGCATCCAGATCTTTTTCTTCTTTTTATTTAAGGTATATAGTGATGGAAAAATACTCATGAATATTAGAAAATTTCGCAGGAACCATATGTTTTCAGCATTTTTATATTATAATTAAATGGAATTTTTTCATAGAAAATCGGCGAACACGATCTTTTTTATAAGCTGATTTCTCGGCTTCTAAGAATATTAAAAACATTTTTGACTGGTCGAAATGATAGCAAAAAGAAGACCTTTACGTAGAACTAAATTTCGTTTAAAAATAATTATCCGGTAAAAAAATATTATCGTCAACTTACGAAATAGTTAAGTATTCAGTTGGTTGATAATAATTTTAAAAAATCCGAAAAAAAGAGTAGTTATTGCGAAATTTATTAATGTTCACGAACATTTTCCATCACTATATCCTTAATAAGAAAAGAAAACAGATCCGGAAGCCCTAACTAAAAAAAAATTTTACGATTCTAGGCTTGAAAAAACTACATTTTTTATATAGATTTCGTTAGATAAATGTTCGTTTGCAGATTTTAAATACACTTCGGAAGTCGACGAAGTCATGTCCAAGCTCAATGAGAACTCCATCATCAAGAGCTTGTACAACAAGTGGTGGACTGAAAAAGGCGCCGTTTGCACTGTAATAAGTTTAATTTCAATGAAATGCCATTTGCTTGATTACAAATAACAAATTCTTATTTTCTTTGCAGGACGATAACTCAAACCTACCAACGCCAATGACTCTGACCCAATTGATTGGTGTTTTCTACGTATTAGGAGGTGGTATTCTAGTGTCCTTCATTGTCGTGTCTTACGAGTTTGCTCATAATGTTTTTTCTGTTTCAAAGATGAACGAGGTGAGCAAAAAAAAAGATGATTATAATTAATTTAAAAAATTCAACCATTTGTTTTATACCAACGCTATTATAGGTCACTTGCAAGGAAACTTTCTGGGAAGAGGTGAACTTCATAAGAGGATCAAAATCGGTTAAGCCAGTACTAAGGAAACAAAGATCCTCAGAGGACAATTTCTCGTGTAGTTAAATAACGCCCACTTGGATACATCCGCGAGAAATATAATCTTTTTTGTTACTTGTTACATTTTCTTTACTTTTATACAAAATTGTCAACTAAGGTACGATTCTACAATTTCCCATAACTTTCGTTGATCGTTTATTTTTTGTTACTCTTTTACTTCACGATTGTCGCTTGTATGAACCATTCAAATATTCTATACGGCTGGAAAAAGAAATCGATGTGAAGGGAGCTTGCAAGTGAAATAAATTTATATTTTTTTTCGACAAAAGAAAAAAAAAATAAGTATTTATTATCCGTAAACGTAGGCAATACAGCTATTTACAGAGCTTAAAGGAGAATTTCACTTCTCTTAGAATTATTTACAAGTATCGTAAGTTGAGCTGAAGTTGTATCACCCGGTTGCGCTTTTACAAAAATACGCTACGTGAACACAAAACGAAATAAATAATGGATTTGCATTGGCCAAAAAAAAAATGGCGAAAACTTTGACTTTTATGTATGTACAAACAATTCTTCAACAGCTGACTTTTCATATATATACTATCAAAAAACCGAACGAAATCTAAAAGACATTTGCGTTTGCGATGTCTTCTCGATTTTCTTTTCTTTCAATATACTCAACAGTCTACAGCTAAACAAAAACTCAGTCGCGTATCACAAATCCTACTTGTCACCTTCGACATCCCACTCGTCATCTTCACCCCATCCATCGGCTTCCGTCTCTGAACTCTGCATTGTCAAATTGAGTTTAGTCGCGATCGTTGCAGTCGTCGGTTGAAGTGGCAAAGCTTCCTCGACATGCAGAACTTGTGTCTTTTGAATGACCGGTTCCATATCCATGAAGAAATCAATCTCTTCCGGCAGTTCGTTGTTCATGGATTTGGAATGCTTAATGTCTAATTCCGAAATATCTGCGATAATAGGTTTCTTCGGGTAGGACTTGGCCATCGACATTGACACTGACATTGGGATCTTCGACAATTCTTCTTCTATCACGATAGTATCAAACGTTTCCTTTCCATTCGTCGTGATCGTCTCCTCTAAAATGCTTGCCTCAGTGGCCTCCCAGTCGGACCAGTTTTCCTCTTCGGTAAGGCCAAAATTCACCTCCTCCTTGTCTTCACCACCATCGGGTGATGGTCTCTCGGGTAAGTACAACGGCGGCTCCTCCAGACTCGTCACAGGCGACTCTACTGTTTTCGGCGAAGTGCTGAAAGTTACTCGTTTGGTCGACTTGCTTCTCTGTGTCTTGTTCGGTCGGCCGTCGGTGAAAAGTCGAGCGCGTTTGCCACCGATGACCGTTGCTGCACCAAGAATAGGCACTAGGTCGGCTAAAGCTCGCAAAGTCGTGCTTACTAAGAGATCATCGGTGTCTTTGATTCCAACAAGGAGTTCTGGTAATACGCGAGTCTTCAGATCGTCGATTTGGAATGTTTTTATGAAAGAGTTCAAGTGCTTGAGCAGTAGCATTCTGATTGGCGCGTCACGAACGCAGAACATTTGCAAAAGTTTCGGAACTAGGCAGGCTTGGAATGTCGAAATTGTCAGGAGACCTGGGTCGTCGTCTTTTTCTAGAAAAATCGAACACGATAATGAAATGGAAGTTTCGTGAATAGATATATTTGTATACAAATATAACTGTTATAATAGATACCTTTTGGCGTCAGAATAAATGGCAAAAATTTCGTTTGCGCTGTGGGATCTAGCAAAACCATTCTGGACAGTAGTAATTTTCCCAATTGCTCAGCAACTATTTTTTCAGGAAAATTTTGTAACTGTGATACTAAGTTCCTGAAATTAATCAAAATCAATCAAAATTAAAGTAAACACCATGTCTATGTTTGTGTGAACTTAGTTGAGATGAATACATACAGAAAAAATGCCTCTTTTTCTAGCTCAGTTTTCAAAGGTAATTCCGTCAAAAAAGCATAGATTTTCATGAAATCATGTGTAAAAAATGGATGGTTGACTAGAGAAGACAGTGACGTCTCTTTTAGTTTCTCTTTACACAAATCTCTAAAATCTGCTAATCCAGGAACATCATCTGAAAGCAAGATCAGACACAACTTTAACACAAAATAGACAAATAGAAGGTCCAAAGTAGAAAATAAAAATTATACCTTCATTCTTGTGTTTCAAAATATCTTCTGCCAAGACACTATAAGCAAACTTGTCAATAACTGATGGGTCGTCAGAAATATTTTGCATCACAGTATCTTCATCAGGCGATATGGCATTCTCATAGCGGTAAGTCTTAATTTTTCTAAAGTAAGCAGCATTTATGTCTGAATTCCTGCAGAAATATTCCAAACCACCAAGTTTCCAAGAACCTTCTGGGGTCACGTATATAGAACTACTGCAGACATTGTTATGCGAGCCAGTGGCATTCTTGTGGAGGAAGAGCAAAGCTCTCAAGACACTATGAAGTCCAACACAAACTTGCAAGGTAGTTTGCGAACCGATCACTTGAACTAAAGGCTTCACCTCCTCTGTTGCTAATAAGAACTTGCTTCCTTTCGACCAAGAAGATACATATTTTAAGATGCAAGGATGCCTATGGATCATCAAGTTCTGAAATCAAAACAAAGTAGAGTCATCAGTAATAGTGTGGTCGATAAGCGCAAATAGAAATGTTTTGAAGCTTTGAAAGCAGAAAATTAAAAAAATATAGGCCAAAATATAAACGTACCTTGGCTGCCTTTTCTAGTGGTGAGGGTTTACCAAAACTGCAATCAGAGTGTAAGGAAGGCTCACTGACAAAAACAGACAGGCTTTGGGGGTTAGGGCTCTGTATGTTGGAACTGTGATGAGTCCAGAAGTCGGTGATCTCGATGGCCTTGTCATCGATCTCCAGACCCTTGAGAGCACTTTTCTCGTTACCCATGACTGCTGTTCACCACAAGAAAACCGACGTTAGCGACGATTTTCGACGCTCAGAAATCAATTGTTGTCATTGTGACACATCGATGGCCGTGGTGCCTAACTACGTCGGCGAAAGTTAAAACAGTCGGCGGAATATTATGCGGCGAGAGTAAAATGTGTATACGCATGCGTGCGTATATGCAAGTCGATCCGATTCAAGCTGCATATGATGATATGAATTATGAACTAATGACTTATACCGAAGTATGTAAGTTTTTCATGAGTTGATTGCATTGTCTGATTGCCTTACGTCACGTTCAGTTACAAAGACTACATACAATGTATAGTCATGCAATTGTTCAACTATTTTTAGACAAAAAATAAAATAACTTTTTCATTTAAAAATACTGTTACATAATATTGAGTTATTTTTTAACTGTAAATGAATATTCAGAAATATTTGTTTATTTGTTGAATTTGGTTACTCTAAGTACATAGAAGTAAGTTCTTCTTACTCAATTACAAAAATTAGTTTTTGTAGTGAAATAAATATTTTTGTTTTCATTTTTGCCAACGAAATTGGCGATACATCTAAATTAACACAAAAAAAATCCTTCATAAATCTCGAAAATAAACCGTGTAGGAAAAAATACCTTTCTTCGTTTGCTCAACTCGATTTGTCGCTTACATTTCAATCCAAAAAACAAATTTTAATGAAAATTATGAATGCTCCATAATTATCAAAACTGTAAACTGCTAAGATATAATAATTAACCAAGTATCTTACTGATTTTATGCTAGCATAAAATCGTAAAACAAATAATCTACTAAGATTAATCTAACGGCGACGTAGTTGAACATTTTGGGGACGTGAACGCAAAACTCTTCCAGTATGCTGCTGTTTGGATGGATCTTTTTTGGCTACCTGCTTAGTATTTTTCATTTTTGGCTGTTCAACATCTCGTGAACGCAAAACTCTTCCAGTATGCTGCTGCTTGGATGAACCCTTTTTGACAACCTGCTTAGAATTTTTCATTTTTGGTACAGGATTTTTCTGAAAATATGTTATTAATTTTATTAATTTTAATCTACAAAAATGAGTTATAAAACTAATATCACAGACTTAGCGATGCAAAGGGATACATACGTTTTCTTTTCTATTTTTTGAAGAAGAATTACTGCGAGTCTCATCTGCTGAGTCACTGGAAGATTCATTACCGGTTTCTTCCTCGGACCTTTCGACCGTTTCTGATAAAGAATCCTCCTGCAATTTTATTATTAATCTATGATTTCTCTAATTTAAAATGAGTTGTAAAAAAAGTTAAGATCAACCTGATTAAATGAAAAGGTACATACGTTGTCTTTGCTATTTTTTGAAGAAGTGTTACTATGAGTCTCATCTGCCGAGTCACCAGAAGATTCATCGCCGGATTGCTCGCCGGACTTCTCTGTTTCTGATGCAGAATTCTTCTAAAAAATTAATATCAATCTGTCATCTCTCTAATTTAAAATGAGTATTAAAAAAGAACTAATGGACGTAGCGATACAAAGGGATACATACATTTTCTTTTCTATTTTCTGAAAATGTGTTACTGTGAATCTCATCTGCCGAATGACTGGAAGATTCAACGCTGGATTTTTCAGACTCTTTGTCGTCAGCATCCTGCTGTTCGTGACTTTCGGAATTCCTCCTCATAAATTCAAATAATTTAAGTAAGAGTCTACCTGCTGAATCTGAATCTTGGTCTGAACTAGCATCCTCATCCACATCATTACTGGCATTGGATTTTGAATCAGAATCGTCGTCTGGGTCAGAATTGCCTTTATCGTTCAAATCTACAAAGTAATTATAAATAAAGCTTTTTATATAAGTTAATATTGATATTCAATCGCAATCATCATTTATTTATATATTTATTTTTGTTGAGAATCACAGATTTTTTTAAATACTTACCGCGATAGTGCTTGGCCATTATTAAACGAAGCTGATATTATTTTCGGAAGTTCATCGAAACTTTTTTGATTTGTTTGCAAACTCGATGTTCAAATCCAATAGGGTTACTCGTTAATATTGTTAGAAAATCGAAATTGTATAGTTTTAATGCATAACAGTGCCACCACTCCAAAATAAAAAAAAACGCATTGAAGATGCCATGCAAGGTTTCAAATGCGTAATATTTGGAAAATCCTACATCGATGAAAGTCGCGTACGCGAAGAATTAATATTCCGAAAAAAACTATTTACGAGTACGCGGAATAGCTGTCGCGTATAGCCTTCGCGCTGAGATTGGTTGACGAATCGAAATAATAGATTATGCACACTCACCTAGTATTGTGGTTACACCCAAGAGTCTCATTCTCTTCTTGTCAGGAGCATCTGAAAAAATATTTATATATTTTCTATTTATATAAATATAATATATATGCAAAAAGATATTTTTTGAAACAATCAACGTCAATGTCCAAACAGCATTAAGGTATGTTATAACAATTAAAATTAAAAGAATAATCAACTACTGAAACTTATTCCATGCAAAATTCATCAAAAGAGAAATTCTTTGTTTACTACATTTTGCCGCCATTTTTTCTGAAAACGCACGAACCGGCAAAACAGCGATATGTGTACTGCAAAACGATCTACACATAGATTGTTCAAGGGTATAGAAAAACTACTTTCATTAACAAAATTACAAGCCTTTAGTTTTTCAAGAAAATTGGCATACGAGTTTATTCACTTATTTTTATACGTCCACATCATCACCTCATTCTCGATCTTATCACGAAATACAATTTTTCAATCGTAAAATTAATCACGAGCAATAACAACATGTGCACATCGTTCATTGCAAAGCTAGAATAATTCACGAGTAGATTCTTTGAAAAAAATACTGATCGAGCGATTTTGTTTTTCATCTTTCTTTCAGAAAACGCCGCATGAAAACACGTACGCACATGGCATCAACCGTATTCGCAGTTATAATCCGATAAAATCCTGGGTGTTATTTATACCATACCTTCATCTTCTTCACCAGCCTCCCGTCTTCTCTTTTTTTCTTGTTCATAAGCCAAATGAACGAGACAAACGCTGGAAGAAAGTCCCATGATGGATTAATGCAAGCCGAACGAATGAATATACACGCACGGTCAGCCGATCTTCACTCTCGACTTGCACGAACTTGACTGAGTTGATTTGAGAATTTTTCCGCGAACCCTTTGTCCCTTGCACCTATCACGTGATCAACGGCGTGCTTTTGTTTTGCAGATAGGGGGCGTTTGCAATGTTGACATTTTTTGTGTGAACTGGATTAATTTCGCGCTGTTATAATAACACGCCACTAACAAAATATTTCACTTTGATTTTTTATGATATATTTGATATATTTTCTATCGTAAACAAATTTTTTTTTTCGAATACAAAACAGTGTGTTTAAAAAATTAGGAATATATTTTTGTATTTAAAAAATTAGTTTAATTAAATTTAATGAAAATAAATAAAATATTTGATGAACAAAGTATTCATAAAATTAAAACATTTTGCTCTATTTTAGACGTTTCACAAAAATGGATACAAAAAACATTTTAATAGTTTTGAATTGCGTTGTATTGATCATTAAATTCAAAAATTGAATTATGGTGTCACCATGAATTGAATGTCAATTTATGTTTTATTTGAATATTTTATTTGTATGTGATTTTACGTGACGTACTCAAAAAGCTGACAAATTGTGAAGGAAAACACATAAGTAAATATTTTCTAATTTTATAATTTACTATGAAATACAAAAAAATGATACAACTTATGCTACAAAAAAATAGAATGCACATGCGTCAAAATGTGAAGGATGCGATATGAGGGTAATGTTAAAAAAAAATCCAAGACTAAACGTTTTTTTTTCCAGAGCAAAGTTGTAATCGCAACCAAGCGCTTGGCTAGACAAGCTGCTCGGTTACAACTGCAACCAGATGTTTTAATTTACAATTCATTGCTGCTAAAGACAATAATTACACCACAAGCGTAATGTTTAATGCAATTACTTTGTTTTAAATCTTCTTCTTTGCCCTCGTTTCTCAAAATTCGTCCAATGCATCGATCGCGTCATACGTATAACCATCGCCGACTCTTCTTATACTTTCCCCAAGTATATCAATTTGCCACCGCGTTATATTATAATTATCCTCTAAAGTTCTCTCGTCGGCGTCGATTTACTTCAAATATCAAACGTTACTCAACAAATTTATCCACCTAAAAATTTTCATCCTAAAGCCCGTTACGAGCCCGAAACATTACTTCGCGAATATAATCAATCTATATACTTTTTTTTCCTTTCACATTCGAAACGACTGAGAATACTTCCGTTACGAACTTTCCTCGCGTTCTTTCTTTTTTTTTTTAATTATTATTTTGTATACATATAAATCAGTGGCTCGATTCTTGAATATCGATTACAAGAGGATATACAAATGGTTTCGAAGGAAAAAACCTGCATTTTTTACGACGTATCTTTATCCTATAATAGATTCATATATAATTGATTGATTCATTCTTTATGTACTTTTTTTATTATTAAATCTAGGTGGTAATAATAAATCGATGCGACAAAATGATTTCGATGAGTTATTACACGCTCGCTTTATCATTCTCATTACACCTGTTAGAGGCTCTTCGCCCCCTTCACCATCATTTCTGCAAAACACGAAAATATTTTGTAAACGTTTTTTTATTATTATTATTAATTAAATATCTTACAGAGTGTCAAATAAAAGGCTACATATTTTTCCATATCTTCTTTCCGCTTATCCACACAAAGTCTTTTATTTTCATTATTCTCGTTCTGAACACGAAAAGAACATTGCCAACTGATCATTGAAACATATAAAAGAAAAAAAGATGATATATATACGTTTTCGCTGCAGTAAGCGAGTCGGGTTGAAACAAAAATAAAATACAGTTATTTCTTCATTCGAGCAACCAACGAACTCTCATTCTGCGTTATAGATGTATATAGGTAGACCAATCCAAAGAAAAGAAAATCAAGACTTTGAAACATGCAAAAAAGAATAAATAAACGAAAATCACGATGTCGCAAATGAAACGAGAAAAGAGAGAAAATAAAAAATAACAAACTAGCATTTTTTTTCCTCATTTTTCAGAGTGTAATAATTTCTCTATTTCATGTTTATTTGTCTTTTACAATAAATCATTTGTCGTGGGTGCATAACATTCGCCTCAAGAATGCAAAGTATTCCGAGTTTTAAACTCAAGGAAAGATCAAAAAATTTACAGGCACTTTTGGGTGGGGACTGGTTTGATCCAAGGGTCTGTCTCTATCATTGATTATACCTCTTTTTTTTCTCATCTCAATCAATGTTTTTTTTTTATCACGAGGAAAATCGACTCGCACTGGCTGAATAAACTTACAATAAACAAACGACTATTCGCAGCTAAACAGATTCGTTTATAACAAACGTCCTCCCATCTTGGCAGTGCGCAAGCACGCACACTGTTATTTTTTTGCAAAAAAAAACCACGGAAACACACAAACTTTCAGTCTTTCGAGTAAAACAATATCTACAGGACACGTATTGTCAGTCACAGTAATAATCATACAACGTTATCGGAGTCGGCCATGCGCTCACGCTTACTTCATTAATTACTACTGGGACACGTTCAACTGTTCGTTTTAAGGATAAAAATTAAATTACACAATATTATAGTTAAAGCAAAGAAAGAAATAATAGAAATAAAGTTTTGCGTACAGCTCCAGACGATCGTTTACAAATAAATCTCGCATTTTTCACTAATACCCAAAAAAAAAGAATTCGTTATCAATTAGCCAGTCTCAACATTGGTCATAAGAGCAGAGATGAAAGAGCAGACCCCAGCACCGATAACCCACGCACACAGTGCCTTGGACACAATTTTTGTCTCTCCGTTGGAAAAGTAAAGATAAAGAGAGGGAAAACGCAATGGACAAATAGCCTTTCTATTTTTTTTCTCTTAACCATTTCACACATCTCTAAAGCACTAGGCGTTATTTGAACGATTAACCGAGTACCCTTGCAATCTTTTACATGCATTGTTTTACGCATTTTTGCCTCCTTCGAGCGGGCGACATTACATCATTAATCATTCGTCGAATGTACACGTGCAAACAAATGTGTATTTTTTTAACAATTAGGAAAGAAAAGAAATGATAATTAATTAATAATAATTTTATAATAGTTATAGTAGCATGAAAAAAAGAGAATTTTCTGCTAACTTTCTTTTTTTTCCCACTTCATTTCTTGTCTATAAAATCGTCGACACCGGTTGAGCGACAGTCGCGCAGCAAACGGCTAACATACAGTAGCAAATTTTTGCGCGTAACATTTGTCTAGTGTCGTTTATATCTCTCATATCCATTAGGTTTTTTTAAAGACATATCCAGGTTATCAGCATACGCATTTTTTTTACATGAACAAAGTTACAATGACGTACCAAAGTTTTTTTTTCTTGTTGCGATTATATCCTCAAAACACATTAGACACAGTTACACCAATCGAATCGGTGGTACGCCCATATATATCTCTGATTCTTCGTTCCGATGCGCACTGGTTTCTTTTCTCGCTTAACCGTTTTATATTTAGTTTTTTTTTTAATATTTTATATTACCTATCGTGAAAAACATTCGTATTGGATGTCGTCGTGACGACTGGCAGTAGATTCCGTATCTTGAGAAAAGAAAAAATCGGATCCAGTCTGTTTTCCCGTCGTTACTTTCGCGGCACTTTGAGAGGCCGCGACTCAATGCGCGTTCTGCCGATTCGATAGTAATGAGATGAGCAACGCTTGGAATTCAGTTTTAATTAAACTTATGTCTTTTATTCATTATCTGTTTTCGTCTTAATATAATAATAATAATTATAGTATTAATAGACGATCTAATAAGAACAATAACGGAAAAATGTACAATTCTTTGCGTTTCTTTTTTGTCAGCGAATGAATGGCTTCTTTCAGTTTAGTTTGTGTTTAATCATTTATCAGCCTTGGCAACAAAATGAATCTTGCGTCGCACTTTCCGACACTTTAAAAGCGTGAAACAGCTACAAATAGTGAATATTTCGTAACCTGTGCGCGAAAGACGAGGTTGGTTTGCGGACGATACTGCATTAAACAATTGTTTTTTTTTATTTGAGGACTATACAAACTTAGCGACCGCATCACTGATTCATCATATTTTACACTACCTTTCGAACAGAGCAAAAACAGTCTTTGTAAGTTGTTTGCCATGTTTCCATCATCATCGTCAAAGAAAAAAAAATCACTTTGAGCACTTTTTTCCCCTTCGGTTTATAGTGTCGCCTTGCGCGCGTGACGAGTCGCTATGCTGATCTGTCTAAAAGTCTCATGAGTTCGAATATTTCAAAGATCCAGGCAGATAAAATTTCGTGCCCGACCGTTCGGAAGCGACTGGCTTAAAAATTTTCGCGGCACACAATACCAACATATTTTATTTTCGTTTTAAACTTATTTTCCACCGATGACAACACTCAACTGTCGGGCCGTACTAATACTTAGGACATATAGACGAAATGACACGACGAGTATCATTCGAATGTCGTTTTAACTAAATGATCAAATTTAAAAAGTTATCGCGCCTCGGCGAAATTGGCTTTAGCATTCCGGCTTCAAATTGAATAAATCGACATAAAGTTCACTCTCTGTATTAGTTTTATCTATGTTTGTGGGTGCAATAATAATAGTTGTGCACACCATTTTGATCTTGCCATATTCTAAAACGTCGTTATAGTTAATAATCGACGACCGTTCGTACAATTTTCGTGTTTTTGTTTGTCTCCAAGCCGGGTTTGATAATTCAACGTATCCTTGTTTTAAATGACGCATATCGGTAGATAGAGTAGTTATAGAGAATTAGAAGTTAATGTAAGCAAGCTTTCAGCGATGACTACGAAGCTGCGCGGCTTCATTTACTCATTTTGCTGGCTTACTTCTTCCTTGTTATCGGCCTCCGATGGATTGGCGCTATTCTTGTTAGCGCCGGGCTGGCTTGCCGCGTTAGCGTCGTTTATCTTATCGTTGTGCGAGTCCACTTTATCATTGGAATCCATTTTCACGTTGCCTACGACGAAATCGACAATTTATGAGTTATAATTTTTAATAGCTAAAATTTTCATCATTAGAATCGTTTATTTATGCTAATGGATTACACTCGTCATACGAACGACGTGAAAATTTACATGCAAAGCCTCTTAAAAATAAACGATTCTTTGCTTCGATATGGAATGGCATTGAATCTCACTTTGCCCGGCGTAATATTGCTGCTGCATTTTCATGTTGCGCTGCTGTTGCTGCTGCTGCTGGTGAATGTTAGGCCTGTGACGATTCATCTGTGACTGCTGATTAGACATGCAGTTCTGTTGCTGCTGGCCCTGTTGCGAATTGTTGGGACCCGGGGGAAAGGGTACAACTGGTCGCTGAATCGGCGGCGGGTAACGCTGCTGTGACGGCTGTATACCTCCGCGAGGCATTCCCATATTACGCTGCACGTTTTGCTGTAAAATCCATTTTTTATTACGTTTCGTACGGTAATCGACACGAATTTTCTCTGTTCGAGTGCTTGCGATGATTGCAGAATACTTTATAAGTGGTACTTACGTAGTTGTTATAGCTGTTTACCAGAGCAGACTGACTGACGCCCTGATACTGCTGAAACTTGTGGTGCTGGCTCTGGGTTTGCTGTGGCTGCTGCGATGAGGATTGTTGCTTTCTTGATTTTGGAGATGGAATTTGTGGCGCTGAACAGAAATATTTATCCATGAGGAAAATTCATTTACTGTCTATGGATTCACATTTGAAGTAACGTGAGCTGTGCAACGCTATATTTGTAATTTTTTTCCGAAAAAAATTAAAGATTTGGATAGTTCAAGATAGAAAAGTAAATAACCATCGATACATAAAAATCAAAGTTAAGACACTCACTTGAACTGAAAACCGAAGCAAGCACATCTTGCTGATTGCCCGAGGGACTCTTGAGCTGTCTCGGCTGGTCCTGCTGCTGATGCTTATTCAGAAACGTAGCTGCGGCATTCGCAGGGCCAGGCAGTCCTCCAGTGGGATTACGGTACTGCTGGGCAGCCGCGGCAGCGGCGATTTGCAGTCCCGAACCCGAGAGAAACTGCGAGCTGAAGTTTTGCAAACCCACGGGTGCGGCGTTACCAGTAGCAAGACTCTGGCTGTGTTGGCCAAAGCCCTGAAGGCTGTAATGTGCTCCAGTTTGTTGGGCAGCGCCACCGGGTTGATAGAAGCCAGTTTGCGAGCCCGAGAAAACGTCCGCCGAAGTCGCGTTGTAATAGTTATTCGCGGATGGTTGGACGTTGGGTCCGGGTCGCTGAACCAACTGAGAGTTGCCCATGTAGCTGCCACTCACTCCCAATACTTGGTTGGGGTCGTACGGAATGTATGCCAACTGCGTTTCAACAAAACGAAACATGTATAAGTGATGCTACGTTGTTTTGGAGTGCAATGAATGCACGGGTGTGGAGGAGCACACTCACTTGATTTGGTTGTGGAGGAGCTGAAGGCGCCTGGAAATGTGGAGCTTTAGTGCCAATAGCACCGATAGATTGACCGGTCGGCTTGACACTAGCCGACATCAGAGAATTCGACGACGAGCTTATGAGTACCGTGTTCGGATTGTTACTGAGTTGCTGGTTTTGACCGAAAGGCGGTGCAGCTGCTGCGGTCTGCTAAAAGTTTCCACGTAGAAATATCAATTTAACGTCGCATAGATCGAAGACGATCAGACTGAATGGCAGTCGAATAAAGAGAAAAAAGTTGTATTGTCACGGCCAATTGCATTACTTACAAGACGATACTGCGAAAGGTTGCTCTGATAGATGTCCTGCGCGGGCGCGTTGGGCGCGTGAGGCGGAGGCGCTTGCTGCAGGTACATGTTCTGTTGGTTGAATGAGCTTTGCAGCGAGGCCGCGTACGGCGGATACTGAGTGAAGGGCGAACGGCTTTGGTCCAGCTGGAAAGCGCCGTAAAGGCCGCCTGCAGCCTGGGCCGGCATCTGGCCGGAATTCGTGTTGAAGAGAACCGCCGGTGGCGAGGGAATCGCTGACATACTGCCGTATTGCGCCGCCGCTGCCTGAGAGCCCGCATACTGCGCAATTTTCTTTTTGATTAAATTTTCGGAAGAGATTTCTCATTAATTCATTGGGTTAGAATCGTTACGCTATGTTATTTGGTAGCTTGTTATTTAACTGTTAGTTGAGGCATACTACGGCAGACTAAAACTCACCTGATAATTGATGTGAGACGGCTGTCCAGTGGAATTAAATGGCGGAGGGCTTAGTGGGCCCTGCAAGTTTGCCGGTGGATGGCCAATAGGACTCTGTCCAGGACCAATGGGACTAGGACCTGGAACAGACGAGCCCTGCTGGACACCACCACCACCAGACGTCTGTTGCTGCGGCTTCACCTGCGGGGGAACCAGCTGCGCATCAGGCAGAGAGTCAGAGATCTTCTCTCATGGGACATGTGAATAGTTTTTGTTTGCCCATCACCGTTAAACGCGCGTCGCGCGAGTTAAACGGCGATGAGCGAGCGTGTAAGTGCAGTATGGCAGGCCGGTAAGTTCGAATGAGAGAGAGAAAGATGATTCATGCCGTATGAACCTACCGCTGCCCAGCTTGCACGTAATGAATGAAAGGAAGAGTGAAGCGAATTGTTACCTTGCAAATGTTTGTCGAGGTGGTGATCTCGTTCTTCATGTTGCCCTGGCTGTACTGCTGATTGGTCATGTAGCCATCGTCGTCGGTATTCTCGAACGCCTGTGGGAAGCTGTTGGCCGAGCTGACGACATTCTGGTCGACCTCGTGCTCGACGACCGTCGGCATCGGCGGCGCGTTCTCCCAGACCTTCTTCACCGAAGCAATCTTTAGATTGAGCTCGGCCGTCGACGGCGAGATGGTGCTCTGACCGCTGGTAATGTGCATCGATCTGGGCATGCCCAGACTCTTGCTCTTGTCCTCGGTCAGTTGCGACAGGTCCGAGTCGAAGGTGAAGTCGAGCTTCATGTCGGAGCTGTCCTCCTTGTTGTTGAAGGAAAGCGGCATTTGAATGGGCTCGGGCTGCTTCTCCTTGATGAGATCGCTGGGTTTGCTGGAGAAAGCGGCAGCGAGAGCTTGCTGCTGCTGCAGCTGCGAGCTCTCGTCGTCGAGATCGCTCGATCGCTTAGGTTTCACGTGGTTGGAGTACTTGGGCTTGATGGCCATGTCGCTGGGGCCTTGCGGCGCGACGTTGCTCTTCGTGCTCTTCGTGTAGTTGGTGTTCTCGAAAATGAGCGTGTGCACCGGCGGCGACGACGTGGCGTCCTGCCCGACCTTGCTCTCCTGAGACTGATCCTTCGACTTCTCTCCCACGACTTTCGGCGAGTTGCGCTCGGTGGGATCTTGATCGTTGCCCGCCGACGCCGTGAGACCGGACATCAGTTGAATGTCAGCTGGCACGGCTGGCGGCGAACGAGAGCCACCGGTGAACGGCTTGTCCCAAGCGTTGACGGGCGGCGGTGGAGCTACGCCTTCCTTAGCAGCGTTAGGCAAAGGCTTGCCATCGGCACCGTCGACTTGCTGCTGCTGTTGCTTGGCCAGTCTAGCTTTCTGAAAGCGTGGCGCGAGCTTCTGCCGATTGGCGTTGCGCTCGTACTGCTTGGGCGGTGCACCAGCGCCCGCCTGACCGATCGGCTGACCCGTAGCGTTTTGACCCTGCTGACCCGCTGGACCTTGCTGAGACTGGGCTCCGTTGCTCTTGGACTTTGAACGATCGCGTTCACGCTCCTTGTCACGACGGCCGCTGGGTTTGGAACTCTGCTGCTCGTCCTTCTGCTGCTGGCCTCTCGAGTCTTTCACATTTTTCTTCGAGCGCACCTCCTGGAATCCGTCGGCGTCGACTTTGTCGTCGCCAGCATTGACTCCTTCGTCGATGCAGTTGCTGTCGATGTCGACGTCCCTCTTGTCCTTGGATTTATTGATGTCATTTAGCGCCTGGTTCACCAAGTTCGGGTCGTTCAGCTTGATCTCGTCGATGCGGTTGACCGTGGTGTCCTTGTTGATGATGTTCTTCATATTGCCAATAGGCCCGCTATTAGCCGAGCCCTGACTCCTCGGTCTGCCATTCTGCGCCTGCGAGTTTTGCATCAACGGCGGTATGTTGTGGTTGCGGGGTGGGCCCGAATTGCGACCCTTGTCGGAGGCTGGAGCACGATCGCGCGTCGATTGCGGATTGGAAGACTTTGGGCCCTTATCGCCTCTGGGCTCTCGGTCGCCTCTGGGCTCTCTGTCACCTCTGGGCTCTCTGTCGCCTCTGGGCTCTCTGTTACCTCGAGGCTCTCTGCCGTGCTGTGGGCCGTTATTGCCAACGGCGTTCTGCCGATCGCCTCTGCCACCGAATCCCTTGCGACCGCCATGGCCATCCTTCTTCTCGTTGGCGTGCTCCTCGCTATTCTCCGAGGTAGAGTCCCACTCCTCGCCACCGAAATCGGCCGAGTTCTTGTTGGCCGCGTTCATGCCTCTCCCGCCACCTCCTCGAGTCCTCCTACTGCCGCTCCTCGTGCGCTTGGACCTCGAGTCCTCCTTCTTCAGCGGTTTGCCTTGAGCGTCGAGCGGTTGGTTCATCTGATTGGGCGACTTGGTGTGTCTGCCACCAGTGATACCGGCAGTGAGTGCCTGCTGCTTGGCTATGATCTTGTCGTCGGTCGATTCGGAGTGGTGGTCGGCCGCGTTGTTTCCGGATTCGTCGGCGTTGGACTGCTTGTTGTTGTCGTCGCCTGAGGAAAAGGGGCTCTTGCTGGGGGGCGGCCCATAACCCTCAATGCGCCCGCCGGAGCCAGCACCCGATGGTGCACCACCACCGCCGCCGCCGCCTCCTCCTCCTCCTCCTCCTCCTCCACCTCCGCTTGTTGCTGTCGCTGCTGGCGGTCCACCACGATTGTTGCGAAATCCACCGCGACCGCGCCGCGATGGCTCACCCGAGGGGGCGAAACCTTCGCGGGTGGGTCGCCTGGAGTCCAAGTCTGACACGCTGCGTTCGTTTTTCTTCGGGGGCTGAGAGAACTCGCTGGTTTGTCGAGGCGCCTCGTCTTTCCTGGTGGAAGCGGCGTTACGATTGCGCTCGTCCTTGTCACCCTTGTGAGCGGATGGTTTGGGCGATCTCGCGGTCGTAGGCCGTCTGTCGTCCTTGACTGTCTCGAGGCTGCTGGGACCACCCTCGCGGATAATCTCGTCGCCGCTGAGCTCCGAGTCGGTACGCTCGTAGTTGCCACCTTTGCCGGAACGGCCGCCGCCGCCCATGCGGTTGCCACCGGAACGACGTCCACCTCCACCTCCGCCTCCACCTCCTCCACCACCGCCACCGCGAGCAGGAGGCTCGTTGCCACGCCAGCGCTGGCCGTAGGCATTATTGAAGGATCCACCTTGGGCCTGACCACCTCCGACCGCTTGATTGCTGACGTTGCCTTCGCGACCACCTCCCCACTGGCGATTTCCGCGTGGCTCGCCACCGCGTGGACCACGAGATCCGCTACTGCTGGCTCTGTTACGGGCATTCTTGTCGCGTTTGTCGTCCTTCTGCTCGTCCTTCTCGGCGTCGAGGTCGCTGCCCGAGCGCTTGTTACCGTCCAAATTGAGCTTGTCCATGCCCTGCTTGAGATCGCCGATCTTCTTGTCGGCGTCGTTGTTCTGCGACGCCAACGAGCGCTTCTCTTCCTCCTCCTTCTCAAAAGTTGGCGAGGGTATTGCGTCCGCCCAGGCAGTGCTTTTGATCGGGTCGGGTGTACTCTTGTTTCGGCTCCAAGCCTCGCTGTCCTTCTTGTTGGCCTCGTTACCACCAGTCATCGACGACTGCTGCTGCTGTTGTTGCTGCTCGTTGTTGCTCTTGCCAGAATCCTGGTCCTTCTTGAGATTCGGCTCCGGCCCACCTCGTTTCAAAGAAGTCATGCCACGCTTGATCTCCTCCTGGTCGAGCTTGTCCTTGGTCACCGGTCCGGCCGGCTGGCGTCGATCTCGTACTGGCGGTGCCGAGGGCTCGTCTCGAAAATTTTTCTTCCCACCTTCCTCGTAGTCCGAGAAATCGTTGGCCCACGAGCCGCTCTTATGGAAATCATCGTCGCCTCGGAGAGACTGGCGCGAATCGCGCGACGCACGACTGTCGCGGGAGTCGGGACGTTGAGGACGGTTTTCGTCGCCACGACGCTGATTGTTATTGTTGCTGCTGTTTGTATCGTCGCCGTGCGAGGAGCGCCATTCCGGCCCGCCGGAACTCTCGCTGCGGTTCGACTCGCGACCGTGGTCTCTATTGGCCGCTTGCTCGTCGTAGTCCTTGAAAAATAAATATATTTTCATTACTTTACTGCGCTAAACAAACAACTGTGTTGACTTCGACAAATATCGACAAACTGAAGATGTTCAATTGCATTTATTCCGATTTCATATCAAATTGCAATTAAACGAACTATTAAAGTATCAAAATTATGCTCTTATATATTATTTAAAAAGCATAGAAATTATATTCTTTCGTATAAACCATTAGTTTTAAAACTTGAGCAACGTATTTAAATACTGTCTTTTAAACAAAATGCATCTGCAGTTGCATAAAGCACAACAGTTTTAAGCATCCCTGGAAATAGAATCATGAACACATCGGAAAAAAAAATTTCTTTTTTAACTGGTTAAACGGTACGATCAAAGTTCAAAGGCACGAACAAAGTACTTTAAATCCATCCGACAACGTACTTTTTATGTCGTCTCGACGAAATCCCCCCAAAAAAAGTCAATGCGAAGAAGAAGAATCGTAAAAAACAAGCTAAAGAAGAATAAAAAAAACCCAATCAAGTATGCAGCCGTTGCCAACGTCCTCTCAGCCGCAAAACAACTACAAAAAAAAATGGTAAGGAACGGAGCGTCCGTCCCACGCGAAATTCCATCGACCAAAAAAAGAAGAAAAAACGAGCAAAGCTGGATAAAAGTCGCTCACCTTGGAATAATTGTCGTAATCCTTCTTGTCTCTGAGATCCCTTTCTCTGCCATCCTTATCGTCGTATCCACGTCTCTCGGTGTGATCGGCCCAGTTGCCACCGTGTCGATTATCCTCGTAATCGTAATCCTTGTTGAAACGATCACCGCCGCGATCATTGCCACCTCGTCGTGGTGGATAATCATCGTAGTAGCCATCACGACCGCCACCGCCACCACCTCCGCCATGACGATTGGGTCGATGACGCTCGTCGGAACGACGTCTATCCTCAGACGCTGGGGCCATTGACTTGCCTATTGTTGTTGGTTCGGAAAAGAATACCAAGAGATTAGTCGAGTTTGCGAAGGGGGACAGACGCGCGCGATGCGCGAGACACGGGCTTGGAGGGTGGAGACGTGAGGGGGTAGTGACGAGGATGCTTGATTAACGACTACGTATACGGCATTCCGGGATGCTCTCACAAGGTGGATCGATGTTTTTTTTTTCCTTTGCTTTTTCTACCGCGCGAGGAGAGGGAGTGCGGAACGAACGTGTCTTTTTTTACGGTCATTAATTTTGAACATGCATTCGTGGGCAAGGGCTTCAAAAATTGGGGTTTTCGTGTCATTCGTATAAACTTTTTTTTTTTTGTGATAGATCTATCTTTTTTCTTTTCTTTTAGTAAAACAAATGTTCGTACAGTGGTATTTCGCAGCATAAATAATTCGCGTTGTTTTTTTTTCTATTTCGAATGAAATTAATTTTTGTTTTGTCATGCAAATATATAGTCAATAATCAATGTCCGCAAGAAGTCGAGGTACAGGTGTTTACTACTGAAGGATTTGAGTCGAGGAAGCTACGTTTGAAATAGGCAAGCAAATAGTTGCGAGAGTATAAAAGTGCTGACAGAGTGTGTTTCGCAAAGAGTAAAAAGGTTGTGCAAGCGTTATATAGGTATAAAATCGATGTGCAGCAATAGAAGTATTAGTAGTGAATGATTTATTATCATTAATCAAATTTTCAAAATTATATAAGCATAATGCTACATAAGTAATATTACAAACCGATATATATTTACGTACTTCGTACCAAGCAACAAAAATTTTTTTATGTACATACAAGCAGACTATAAGAGAAGAAATTAATAAAGGTATGTGCAAGTTACAAAAACTAGTGCATACAAAAGAATTGAAAAAAAAAAATAAAATACGAATAAATAAATAAAAAAAAATGCAAAAGACGACGATTAAAGAGAGAAAAATAGCTAGGCAGAAAAGTTAAATGTCGCTCAGTGACACGTACTCAATGAGTTAGAATGGTTATGGGCCCATCGGCTTGGGTCGTATTGCTGCGAGAAGGGTAAGTTTGTCTGCGAGGGGCTGGGCGTAAGCCGCGTATTGGTGTTGTTGGTCGCACCTGTGCCACCTCCTCCACGTTCAGCGGCCTCTCGCTGCTGCTGCTTTTGGAAGCGTGGCGGCAGGTTGCTCTGAAAGTGCCGGGAGAAGGCGGGCTCCCTTGCAGCTGACGTTGCCGCCGCTGCCGACGACGCAGCCGACGTAGCAGTAGATTGATCACCCGACGATTGCCGTACGAAAGAGGGACGGTCTATCTGGCGGAACTCACTTGTCGAATCCTGCTTGTTCGTCGTCTGCTGCTGCTGCGGCTGTTGTTGCTGCTGCGGCTGTTCTTTGTTGCCATCGGTCGACGAAGTGCGGGAACGACTGTCTCGTTCCCACTCGGGTACTGATATCTGCGGCGCTGATTTCGCGTCGTTTGGATCTTTGCTCTTCTGCTGCTCCTCGTCTTTCTTGCGCTTTTCCTTCAGCTTGTTCTCGAGGTCCTGCAGTTTCTTGGCGGCTGCTTGCTTGGTTAGCTCCTGAAAACGCTTCTCTTCCTCCTCTTTGCGTTGACGGGCTCGCTCTACCGCCGACGCGATATTCTCGCTCACGCGCTCGCTTCGGTGATTCCATAGCTCCTCTTCGTCTTCTACAAATCAACGGACATTTACGTTGATGGTACAAGTAGCTTCTCTTAAATATTCGTTAAAATCTTCCCTTAAATCTCGTAAATATCGCATTTCTACGATTTACATTTTATCAAAATTTTTCTTCATCGTGAATAAATGTCCGAGATTCCTAATAATTTTATTTTGTAAATAATGAATTAATATGAAAATAGTCAATTTTATCAACAAATATTTTACCGTCACAATCGAAAACAACAGTTTTATTTAGAGTGTAAATCATTGACCGTAGCTATAAATATACAGTCATAAAAAGCTATCACAAGCTAGCGTTCAATTCACTTATGGAAGTGTGATTCAACTGACATTGCCACTGTGTTGCAATCGCTCACAATGATCAAGTTCAATTTGATATGTATACCCTGTACCTCCAACATTAATTCAGCTATTAACTCAATGACTTTTAATCTTTTCAAAGTGTGGGTTGAAAACACAATATCATTCATTTGCAACTGATATCGCGTTTTTAATCTAACAGAAACTCTATACAACTTTTTTCACGATAAGTGACGCATTTTTTGTAAATGAGAGAGAAGTACTAAATTCATGTAGATTCTAATGATAACGTTTTCAATAAAAACTTGCATGGCTTACGTCTAATAGCGTGTCCAGAACGCATGGAAGGCTGTGATGGATAGTTAGCAGGAGGTGGTCCACGATAGTCTCTGGGCATTGGTCCTTGATTATTCCACGACCTCATTGGCGGCCCATTGCCACCACCACCATCCTTTTGCTCCTTCGCATTGGCATAATCCTTGTCGTCTTGGGCATGTTTGTTTGCTTGTTCCTGTTTCTGTTCGTGGTGTTGATGCTGGTGTTGCTGGTGTTGCTGTTGATGCTGATGTTGGTGTTGCTGGTGATGATGATGCCTTCGATGATGATGATTGTCGTCTCTCTTGTCGGACGACTCGTTGTCAGGCTCGTCGTCGCTGAAAGTCAGTTTCTGGTTGTAGTCAATGTCGTCGGACGCGGCCCAGCCGGTTTCGCGCGAGATATCATCCATGCGCGACAAGTCTTCCTCCTTGATGATAGGTCGTGTGACTATTGATTCTTTCTCGACTGGTGGCGAAGCGCGAGCATTCGGACCACCACCACCGCGTGCCTCGGGATAATTAGCGCGAGGACGAGGACCACCGGCAGGGAATTGCGCCGGGAAATTGCCGCCTGGGAAATTATTGCCTCTGTACATCTGCAAGAAAGTTTGTTAAGTGATTAATTGCCTTTTGTTACAGTGACGTCGAGTACGGCAAAGTGGAGTTTTCGTTACGATTGAAACGTGGAAATTTCCAGTTTTCAACTTCAACTTATGAATAAAACTGCTTGTTAATAATGATTCACATGTAAAGTTTAAATTCAGCTACTAGTTTGTGGAAAGATTTCACAGCGAGTGAAACCCAAAACACGTCCTAGTGAGTCATCGAAAATTACAAATTATTTCATCAGTATAAACTTGTACAATGCAGTTATAACTACCAGGTCTGGTATTATATTCTTTTATTTATTCTTGCAGTATAAAAATGCTCAAAAGTGCCAGATACTTCTCTGCTACGTTTGATTAATAAAATCAGAAATAAAGAAAGACCAATCGTATTTTTCACGTATGACTCAATACAGTCTGTTAAAATAGCGATAAGAATAGCAATGATGTAACATTTCAAGTATTTTCTATATTTCGAGTAATATATAAACCCCAGGTGTAAGATAGTTCGAAACAATTTGCGTGAAAACTTACGAAGGGAGGAATGATTCCTCTGTAGTGATGCATGTTGGGCGGTGGACCCTGAGGCGGTTGATTATTCTGCTGGCCTGCCGGGCCCGCGATTATGGCTGGCGATTGGCCCGAGCTCGCGCGTCCTCCAGCGGAGCCGTCTTGTGGCTGCTGGCCAACAGCTGACATTGGCCCCGCACCTGGACCTACCAGGGGGACCTGGCCCACCGGAATATTCTGTGCCCCGGCCACGCCTGGACCAACTAGTGCACCACCCTGCTGCTGTTGATTTCCTGCTATGCGGCTTCCACCTTGTATCCAACTTCCTTCGGCTAAACAAACGCAATTTTTTTTTAAAGAGATTATGCGTCATTTCGTGGCTTCGATGTTTCTTCGAACCGTCACGCGTCATTTGACCAACGAGGAAGTTATACTCACTTTGGGGACGTAGACTTGGACCAGGACCATATTGTGCGTTTTCTCGGTTTTGTTGTGGTTGCTGTCCTGTGGGTC
Source organism: Galeopsomyia nigrocyanea (assembly GCA_035047105.1). Taxonomy (NCBI): domain Eukaryota; kingdom Metazoa; phylum Arthropoda; class Insecta; order Hymenoptera; family Eulophidae; genus Galeopsomyia; species Galeopsomyia nigrocyanea. The sequence continues at coordinate 3,723,770 of JAWWMK010000008.1, forward strand.
CACCTCCTGCGAAAAATAAATGAGTTAAATCTCACTACGCTCATACTCGGATCGCTCGATACCAATTGCATTGCATCTAAACGAAAATAAAGACTAATACGTCAACGTTATTTTGTACAGAATTGCATGTCTATAACACAACATGCACTGAACGATAGTGCACTAATAAACAACGTTATATATGCTTACTAATTAAAATAGCTATTGAAAACCTGAACTAATTATAGAACGAATGAAAAGTATATCGAATGTGATACGAAGATGAATAATGCTTTGGCATTATCTGTTTGGAAATAAAAAAAATCTTCATTCTTTCTTTTGACGCTAGTAACAAAATGAAATGAAGAAGAATTGTGCGGCATTTGTAAAAAGTACACGTTCATGGAATCTACTACACAACAAATGGGAGGGTGTAATAAAAATGAGAAGATAATCCTACGAAAAAAAAACGTCGACAATTGCACTAAACAGACGTGGGATTGAAATTTTGATAAATCAAGGACAACTGTATAGCACTTGTGTAAGTACTGCAACGGCAACAACGCAACTAAAAACTAACAGCTATGAGAGGTTCAAATAAACATTCACAATAAAAAAAATCGGTCTAGGTGTATACGTGTAGTGCAGAAACTACGACAATCTAGAGAACGAAAAAAAAAACAACAACAAAAAAAAACCAAAAGGTGGCAAGCAGCACGTAGCGGCAGCCCACCTGAGTGGTTGTGAGAATAGTTTTGTTGCTGCTGCAGCATCGACTGGTGCTGGGCAACACCACTCGAGATCTGATTTTGTTGTTGCTGCTGCTGTTGTTGTTGTGGCTGACTGGCTGTTGGTGGGCTCGTGCCCGAGGAGGAGGATGACTGGCCGCCGCTCAAGCTTGGAAACTCGTGTTGAAATTGCGGCGACTGATGGGCGAGAAAGCTCAAGCCAGCACCGCCTCGGCCGCCACCTCGGCCTGACTCCACGAGCCCCGCGTAGCCAACTGCTGTAGCCACAGCCAATCGATTTTTTTGGTTTTAACACACACACACACACACACAGCCACACACGCACTCACAATTGTTAGATATATGCCGATATTTCCCGCAATTTTGACAGTCAGCCGGTGTATTATAGATTGATAACTAAACGAATTCATGATTTTTTTTCAGAGCGTAACAAGTGAATGGTGAAAAGCATACATTTTTTTTCTGAATGTATCAATTTTGTCAAACCATTTGCATCAGCACATCAATTCAATCGCTTTGGTTAACGTTTGGCAGGAGCAAAGAGGATAAAGAAGCAAGCAGATACGTACCAACATCTCCTGGTCTGCTCATTATTGCGCTCCATGATGACTTGTTCCCTGCTTCGGATGGATGTGAACTGCTCTGTTGCCCTGGCAATGGGGGATGCTGTTGTGATGTCACTAATGGAGGTCCTGTCGTACATTGTGCCGGTGATGCGTTGGTCTGTAAACAAGCACACTGTCAGTCAGACAATCACCGTGTCAAGCTCTGACAGGCAGCAAGGTTAATACTTACAGCTGTGTTGTCAGATGGAGTGTTTGATGTTGTTGTTACAGTGTTAGTTGTAGGTGCTGAGTCCTTGGTCGTGGCCCAACCACTTCCGCCAGTAGGTACAAGACTGACAGCTGGATCGCTGCTGCTGGTTTCACTTTTCAAACTGGGCAGATTAGCAGGTGGTCGCCTCGCCGAGGGCACCTTTCCCAAGCTTTGCATTCCATGTTTGCGGGGTACTGTGTTTTTCTGCTGGTGTTGCTCCAAAGACTCTCCCTGTTCACATCAACAAATCCACACAATCAGTACACAATTGTCCATATCTATCACAGTCTGAGAAACAAGCTGCAGACAACTTACCCTGCTCGACCTGTACAAACTATTGATATCTATCGATTGGTACTTTGTCTTTCCTTTCTCCCCCTTCGACGCAATCCCCGACAGAGTAGACATGCTGTCTGCAGGCAACCATTTAGTACCACTCAGACCCAACGAACGAACCCTTTGTCTGCAACGAGGAAACAGAAAAAAAAATCCACACATCAAAGCATTGCATTAGCATTCACACCTCACATGATAATGGAAGAAATAATCCAGTAAGTGGTGTGTATGTGCGTGTGTACTCTCGAGTTAAGGAACGCGCGATTCTGGAGGAATCTATTTATAAACGAGGCGGACCTGGGCGGGCGGGGGAGGGGGCCAAGTGTGTGTTTCTCGCTCCTTTGGAATGAATTTCTCTCTTTCGCGGCTCCTCGCGTTCTTATTGCGCGGAATGGAATCTGTCGGATACGATACGTATACGCAGCAGGGGCGCGCAATAAATGCCTCGTAGAGCTTTGCCAGCAGCCAGCCAAAACAAACAAATTGTTTACAAAAGCGTACACTCTTGACTGTTTAACCTTCTCCGCGCCCGTGTGTGCGTGTCGACGACGACGATGATGATGATGATTCGTGTCGGCGTCTTAGCGCGCATTCAAGATATATTTCTTCGTCGTCTAGCGACGTAGGCAAGTTGCATATTAGCAAGCACGCGCAAAAATGCATCGGCTGTGTTCTCTCATTCTCGTCGTGTTGGGGGGGTCGGTCGCGGCGCGTTTTGTTGTATTCATCACATGACCTTCGCTCGGACTTGGCTTTAGCGAAAAGCCGAGAAGCGCACGCTTTGTTCCTGCTGCGTGTCTTTTCTCTCTCTCTCTCACTTACTCTCTCTCTCTTTCTCTCTCTCTCACTCACTCTGTGTCAGCGCGGTGCGTGTTCGGTGTGTGTGCGCTGCTGCGGCGCCAGGCAGCATTTATTACTCACCTTGGTCCGTCCAAATGGGTGTCACGATTCCACGAAAAATCTGGGCCTTGCTCAGTCCCAACGACGCTCTTTTCTTCTCGTTATCTCTATCACTAAAAGGGTGAAGGCGTGCGGACGCGTACGCGTGTGTGTATGTGTGTGTCTCGCTCTCTCTCGGGTCACTCTGTCTCGCTCGATCGCTCGCTCCCTTTTTCTCTCTCTCTCTCTCTTCGTCGCACTGTCTGCCTCTCGATGGTGCTGACGATGATGATGCTCGCGATTCTTTTCTTTCTTTCCGTCGGTTGCGTGCGTTGGCTTCACTACGACCGTTAATGACGGGGGGGTGGATGAACTGTGTGTGCCGCGCTGCTCGCCGCTTGCGACGTCGTCGTCGTCTTAACACACACGCCAGAGACACAGCACTCTCCTCTCCGCTCGCTCTCGCTCTGCTCTGCTACTCGATGATTCGTCCAAGATGGCGAATGCACAGAGCACCGAACGCTACCACTAGTGCCGCCTCTCTCTTTCTCTCTCTCTCTTTCTTGCTCGCTCGCTCGACTCTCTTTCTCTGTCTACGTGCCTACGCTGGCTGTGGCTTTGCTCTCTGCCGCTGCTCACTGCTGCTGCCCAGGACAGGACAGTTCTCCTCGAGAGCGATCAATACAATTACGTCATGCGCCAAACGTGCGCTACACGAGTTCACGACCTGTAATACTGACGCCTCGACACTCTAGCGCTGTCCTTGTTTTATCAACGGAAGGGTTGCGGATACTGTCTTCGTTTATTTCGGGGTGGGGATGAAAGTGACCGTATCGAGACGCGCTGGCTCGCGTCGACCTGAGCCTGAGCTGCCTCCTCGTCAAAAGTGCCGGGCGGCGAGCTTCGAATTTCGCTTTGCGAATTTCGTGCGGATTTTCCTGGAAAAGAAAATAATTCTCTGGCAAATTTTCATGTACTGATAAGCGAATTTTCGACAGTATTTTTCTCGGTAATGTCAAAAAGTTGACGAAAATGGTATTCGCGTGAATGGATGATTATGCAAAAATAATCGATAAGGATGTTATATTATTGTTAAAGTTTATCAATATCTTAGTCATGCGCTCTCATTGACATATTCTGCGGCGGAGTGTTTTGTCACTGGAAAAACAAGCAACTGCTCTATTATTATAGCTTCCAAAGTGCAATTAAACGTAGAGTTACGAATATAGGTCATCAAAGGTCTCGAGAGGATTGAACCCTTTTCTAACTGTTATATCCGTCGCGTGTAAACGTGTCTTTGCGTTCGCGGATGTATACATGCTATATCAAAAGCTGTGAGATTTTGATGATTAAAATTAGCATGATAACGTCGTCGCAGGTAAAAAGCAAGAAAATCTAAGGTGGTGGCATTGAGGCAACATTCAGGCCACGACCAAGATTTTTGGGGCAGCTTCTCTCTGTGTCTGTCAGTAAATCGGAGCATGGCATATTAGAAAGAGACAGACGACCAACAGATAATGGCAAGTGGAATTTCATAGATGCCTGCCTTGGTGACGTGGTGGGGAAACTACGCTAATCGATGAATCCAGTTCAGGAACTCGTGCAATTTTATATCTTTGCAAGTGCCATTCGTGAAATTCCTAAATTGCAAAATTCCACAATTATCGTCTTTCGTTTGCGTCAATTTTAACAAAGAGTTGAACGAGATTTGACAAGAGAACGAGGTGAATTTGCAAATAGTCGGCTACATGACTCACGCGGTTGCGCCGAGACTGCGGGGCACAGGTTTCAAAATGGCTGCAGGTGTGAACGGCCGCTCCGAACTTGATTGCGCATGTGCGCCCGATTTGCGCCTGAATTTCGCCGGGATGACACACCGTGCGTGTGTTGTTGTTTTATAAACTGCTGATTTCGACTGTGGGATATTTAATTCTTTTCTCCGGACGATAAGATTTTGACTTCGTTGATTATTGAAAATGGTACTCCGACAACTCGCGATGGGTAGATGAGTTTTCTGAATTTTCTCAATGATCAGTGTTGATTATTATAATTTGTGGTTTGTTTGTGCTTGTTTTTTTTACAGAGTGTCACCTTGCATACAGATGTCGGCGATATCAAAATAGAACTGTTTTGCGAGCAATGTCCGAAAACTTGCGAGGTGTGTGTCATTAATTTTTGAACCATTGGAATATGTGTATTTTTTTCAATATAATTTGTTTGGAGTATTATCTAACCTATAATTTTTTAATTGATAATAGGCTTGATAATAACATTAGCTAATTTTATCAGAGTTTAAAGCAATTGTTCAACGTTCTTGAGTGTTTATTGAAATACCATTCTATTATGAAAATGCAGTTTATTTTTCTTGATCGAAGTAATAACAATGAGATACTAATTTTTTTTCCAGAATTTTTTGGCTTTGTGCGGAACAGACTATTACAACAATTGTACATTTCATAGGAATATTAAAGGCTTTATAGTACAAACTGGAGATCCAACTAATAGTGGAAAAGGTGGCACATCAATTTGGAACAAAAAGTTTGAGGATGAGTTTAAAGAAGAATTGAAACACAATGCAAGAGGGTTAGTTTCAATGGCAAATAATGGACCTAATACAAATGGCAGTCAGTTCTTTATAACTTATGGCCCACAGCCCAATTGTGATTTAAAGTATACTCTTTTTGGAAGGTAAGATTCAATTCAGTTTAGTAACTAAAAATTTATACAGCTTGTAATTTGTTCATTTTATTGTTTTTTTTAGAGTTATTGATGGCTTGGATACACTTGATCAACTGGAAAAGTTACCTGTCAATGCCAAAAACTACAGACCTCTCACAGATATAAGAATAAACAGTGTAACTATACACGCTAATCCCTTAGCTAATTGAAATCATTTATGATAATATTGACATAAAAAATATTTTTGTATGTACAAGTAATTACATAATTTTTTTAAATCTTTGTACATTGGGACATAAACAAATTAGTTTTTACACTTTTAAATCGTAATTCTAAGTACAAAAAATATCAAGTTCACCTGGATAGAACAACCAGTTAAATGACTTACAATAATCTGTTGTAGTCAATCTAATTTTATCATGAGATTCACTTGTTTTCATTTGTAAAAATTAACTACTTTGTAAATAGCAAACAGCAGGTCAACTAACATGAATGCTTATAATTTTTATCTAGTGGTAAATATTTAAAAGTCTTTTGTTGTGAGGATCGAACGGGCTTTTTAAGTACATTTGCGCTGGATACATTTTGCCCATTATTTCCACTTCATATTTACCAGACTCTAAAAACTCATTCGTTATGATTTCGTCTCTGGGATGCTTAATATATCTGAAAAAATTTATAAAATTATTGTAATAATGTTTGATACTTGATCTTGTAACAATTGGAAAGAGCACACTCACGAGTGTCCAATACTGTAACCAAAAGTATGAGCATACTCTGCTCGCCTCAGGTAACCAACGATTTCTCCATTTCTGTAGACTGTCTCCAGTCCCCACATTGGAACTTGACTAATAAAAATTGATTTACGCGTTAAAAATCATTCTTTTTTTTGTTATACCTCGTGTTAAACTTCACTACTCACTGTTTCACGTGCAAAGTAATTAATTGCCTCTTTATTCCTTCTTTGCGCAGTTTCTCCACAGCATCGCTACCCAAATACTTTCCATCTTTTCTGCAAGTGAATCCCAAATTCGCCTCGACTGGATTATCGTCCGATCTCAAGTCGGAATTCCACAAGTGATATCCTACGTAACACGAAATATTAAACCTGTATTTTCTAATTCGTCAATGTACTTGACAACGTGAAATTTACATACCCTTTTCGCAACTAAGACTGTAGAGCGCTCGATAACCAGCAGGTTTGAGATTCCACAGTTTGCCTGACTCGACGATACCTTGAAAAACTTTGTCGCAGTACTGATTTGGGATGTGTAATTCGTAACCCAACTCACCGACGAAACTTATTCGAAAAGCTCGCACGTAATTGCCATTCGCTCTGATCAGTTTGGAAGTGGAGAATGGAAACTTGTCGTTCGATAGATCTTCGTCGACGATGTTCTGCAAGATCTTCTGACTAGAAATTAAAATTACCGTTCATCATTATATCTCACGAAAAATTTTCAAAATCTACAGTATCAATTAGCAAACATACCTGTTCGGTCCTTGCAGCGACAAAATACTCATCTGATCGGTAGCATCGTGCAAGCTCACATTGAAACTCTTGTCGGCGATGGTCCTTCGAATGTGCGCCCAAGTGTGATACGACGACAGACCTCCAGACACGACGTACAAAGCTTTGCCCTTGAAAATCGGATCGACGATTGCACTGGAACCAGGTAGAATCCACGTCATAGTACAATCGCCTTCGGTGCCTCCTCGTTTGTTAAGCATACACGTGTAAACCGTGCGATCGACGTCCGCGTCGGTCTTGCCGGTGAAGATATAATCCGCAGCTTTTTGCGCGTCTGGACCGCTCAGGTAGAACTTGCCGAAGTACGACATGTCGAAGAGAGCTGCGTTATTTCGACACGCCAACGCTTCGTCTCTGATCTGTTTTTTGATAAATCGAAAAAGTTAAAGAGTTGATTGCATAGGTATGAATTATTTTTTGGATTCTCACGTTATCGAAGTGAACGGGAAAGTCGAAGGTAGCGTCTTGCTCGAGAAGCTCGATGTACTTGCAATCTTCGTTCTTGACGTTCTCGTAGCTGCCGTAATAGTCGTAAGCTGGTACCGGTGCTGTGCCTTTCTTCAAGAACCATCCTGGCCTCTCCCAACCTTGGCGTTCCTCCATCACAGCTCCTCTTTTTACCAGATCCTAAACGAACCGTGATTTTCATGAGATAATTGTTGATCGCAGTTTTGTACTGTCGAAAACTTTATACCTTGTGAAAAGGGCTCGTTTTGAAATTTCTACCAGCCAATGGTTGATCTTGTGGGAATACGATCGAATAATTCTTCACGTAGGATTCGTGTGTTCTCTCGTTCGCCCACGCCATGTTTTGCGTTTGATCAGGTGTGAATCTTTAAGGACCACACAAAATTTGTTCATTCTACGGTTATCGAATGTTTGAAGAAACTGAAGCTGACAGATCGAATTTCTTCGCCGATTTGTATTTTCGGAAAACGCAAAGGAATTTTTTAATGAAACTACACTACAAAAAAAAGTTCTTAAATTTGCTGTATTCTTAAATCAAATGTTCTTAAATTAAGAACAATATTCTTATTTTAAGAAACAACACTTAATTTAAGAAAAATGATCTTGATTTAAGTACAATTGATTTGAGAGTGCAGCAAATTTAAGAACTTTTTATTTAGTGTAGATGCGTCAATTCTACGTAGTATTAGAAATCATTAGAAAGTCGAATCGGGATGAACAGACAAAGTATACAAGTGTTTATTAAGAGTCTGTCAGCTTCAGCTTAATGAATACATTCAATAAATGTCTATTTATTTATACCTTCGTATATCGTAAGAAAACATGTGTTTCTTTGGGCGTCCGTGAACGATCCACTCGGCGATTTGTTCGCCACAACCACCACTGTACATCATGCCTGCGCTGTTGTAGCCACACGAGTAGAAAAATCCAGCGCAACGTGGATCTTCGCCTACACATTAATTTTATTTGAGGTTCGACTGCATTTCAACAATTAGAATGTTCGCGGTTACCCATGATCGGTTTGTGATCTGGTGTGAAACTTTCCGGACCGCAGATAGTCGATTTGATACCGGTCTTCGCCAATTCCGGTACCAACGTCGTCATCGCCTCCATGTGCGCGTTAAAAACATTCCAGTCGAGCTCGTAAAGACCAAACGAGAAGTTGTTTGGTACCTGCAGACGCATCGAATCAGTATCAAACATTTATCAAATTTCGAAGATTCGAAAAAAAAAAAAGACTTACGTCTTCCAGAATGATAGGATCAAGCTCGTAACCACCGATACTCAGCGACTCGCCTTGAATCTTGAAATAAATCTTGAAATCGTGATCTCGAATGTTGGGCATGTTGCGCACGTGTGGCATCGCCTCGGTAACCACATAAGCGTGTTTCATCGGCGTCAATGGAATGTCAAGCTCGACCATACGAGCGATATTTCGCGACCAAGCTCCGCTCGCGTTTAAAACACAATTTGTATGGATCACACCGTGATTCGTTTTCACGCCTGTCACTTGCTTCGAGCCGAAGGTTTTGTCGTCGGTGAGGATTCCAGTCACTGGACAGTCTTCGAACACCTGAAAAGATAGTTTTTATTGATTATCATTATTTTTAGTAGTTCTTAATTTTTTCTTTTAAATTTTAAGAATTCTGACAATATACTTTCTGAATAATTGTAATTTTTACCGATCTCACTGTATTTAATTTTGTATATTTTAGACACTAAACATTTATCTATCTATCTATAAAATAAATTAAAGCGTTACATTTAAAAGCAGTCACTTTCTAGTCAAAGTCACTCTATCGTTTCGCACAACAACATCCAAATAACTTCAATCATTGACAAGTAATTTGAAGAAAATAAAAGCTCACCTGCGCACCGCGATTTTTCGCGCATTTCGTCAAAGCAGCAACCATCATCGCAGGATCCATCGTGCCATCACGAGGCGAATAAATCCCTCCAACGAGAGCTTTTTCATCGAGCAACGGAAAAATATCCTTCGCCTCCTTGGCATTCAACAATCTCGCATCGAGTCCGAATACTTTGCCCAAATCGACAAGTCGTCGATACTCTTGCATACGAGTCTCATTGTGAGCGATGAATAATCCACCGTTGTTGATCCAACCAGCATTTTCACCGGTTTCCCGCTCGAGTTCGGCCATCGTCTCTCGTGTACTGCGCAAAAGCTCGATTTCCGTCTCGCACGGTCGCAAGCTCCAACACATTCCTGCCGTGTGCCATGTCGTCCCGGCTGTCAGCTTCGAACTTTCGAGTAGAACTGCTTGAACTCCTCGTTTTGATAGTTGGTATAAAGCGCTGCTACCTGCTGCTCCGCCGCCTTTGATGTGATATTTTCATGATTTAATTTGTTACATTTTTAGAGGACTGTTATACACGACGACTTTTGTGCTGTATATATTATCTTTTATTTGCGTGTGATTTATCGGGAAAAACTTTCCCAATTCGTTATTGTCAATTCTCTGAAAACAAATTATCTCTGCCCTGGCAAACAAATAACGACCGTGTGCGGTCGATAGTCGGTCGCTAACTAGTCGTTAACTGGTCGCTACTAAAAGA
>JAWWMK010000008.1:3742083-3792124 GCA_035047105.1 Galeopsomyia nigrocyanea
ATATCCCGAAGGAATTAGGAGCGTCGAGTCAATTTGACTTTTTTTAGAACCGGTGCCGAATTAATCGAGTTTTTTTTGTGGAATTGGACATATACATAATTCGCAACGATAGCGAAAAACTCGTTTTGCGAAAGCTACGCGCAGTTAAAAGGCACGAGGAAGCCGCGCGAGAGAGGAGGGAGAAAAAAAAAGGAAACAACAGTGAGCACGCCGCATGGGAGTGTGTGACGCGTGCTCACCGCCTAAAAAAGACGAAAAAAAAAACCGCATCATCAAGCGGAAGACCTTGAATATCGCGGGCTCGTTGAACCGCGTTGAGTGTATTGGCGAAGAGGCAAGTTAATGTAATATACATTTGGCGTTGATGCTGCATATATATTCATCATCGAAGATTCGCTCTATATTTTGTGATTGATTGAAGTTTCGTTTTTTTCTTCTTCTGAAATTTGCGGCTTTTGTTGATATAGAATAGCGAAGCGAACGTGAACGCGTGTTCAATATTTTTATCCGTTTATTTTGAAGTATATTCGACAACACTGAAAATGGTTTTGTAGATATTTTCATTGTTTGCAAGAAGATTGTAAAAATTGAAAATTATTTTGATGCAAGGGTAACGAGTTTACGCAGCGTTACTCTATCAAGAAAGATAATAATGAAGAGTTACCCTGAATTTTATCAAAAACCTTTTAAAATCAAACAATATGACGTTACTGGTTTTTTTGTAAATGCGAAGAAAAAAAATTCATAATGCTATACGTAATGAAAATATTTCAGCTGTAACAGTTATTTTTATACGCAAGGCCTTGATAAGCCAATTTTTTGTTTGTTATAATTATGAAATTCCTATGATATGATAAGTTCCGACGATACTTTCGAATATCGCACAACTAAAAATAATTTTGCACGCAGTTAGTTTTCATAAAAAGTACTCTTAGTGATTATTTTTTGTTGCATGCACAAGGAAAATAATTTACGGAGCTTTCTTCCGATAATGTAATCAAACAACAAATGTGTATCTCTGGTAAAAGATTTTTTTTTAAATGCGATGTTTCCGACCCAGTTGCTCAATGTTAATTAGTATGGTGATAATTAAAACGAATTCTCTCTCGTTTTCTGAAAGTTATTATGATTAAAAACTGCCATTGAACTTGATAATTGTATCCTCAAGTTCAGCGCTCGCTTGGGAATAACATTTGTGGGATGTGAGGACATTGAAAACTCGCACGTGTCATTTAATCGTATTATAATTTATTTTAAATAATTTTACAATCTTTAGTTAGAGCGTTTGATAACTCGTAATATCACATTTGCACAAAAGGAATTCAAAAAGTACGCAGTTCTGTACAATACGCAGCTTTTCCACGAACGCAAAAAAAAAGAACTAAAGAGAGATTGAACGTAATCAATCCAGTATAGTGTGCTCGTGTAAAGTACATCAACTGTTTTAGGTCCAAATAAATATATATTCTCTCTCTCTCCCCCACACTCGCATTAGATAAACACTCCCAAAAATCATTCACTCGTTCCTAAGCAATAATAACGACTTATAAAAGAAGAAGAAGAAGAGAAAACAAAATGAAGATATCAGAATGTTATATGAGTTTCTTCTCCGCGGAAACTGAAAAAAAAAGCGTAATTATATTACAAAAAAAAATCCCTCGAGCGGATTCGAAAAAAAACAATAGTACTTATATCACAAAGCGGCTCACGAAAGATGCTCTCGCTTGCATGGTAAAAATGCGTTTAAAGCCATGATTTTTCATTTTTATTCGTTTGCATGTATTTTTTTTTTAAATCTCCTGTTCTTTGTGCTGGTGACGCAGTGTATCTACGTTTATGCGCGTGTATGTATTGGTGAGTAAACAACGATTGCTCATTAAAGTTACAGAGACGTGTGCTCTTCGCTGGCGAGACTGTCGGTGTCGTCGGTATCCGAGTCGGCCTGTACTCGCGCGTACTCGTCGGTGTCGATGCTCTTGCAAAAGTGTATTGCGTATTTGAGCTTCTGGCGCAGAATACTTTTGCACGAGTAACGTGGCATCTTCAGCAGGAAGAAACACGTATAGCTCTCGGGTAAGAACTGGTCGGGTGGATTGTACTTGTCCATGACCTAACGAACACACGTAAATTCAGTTAATTTACATTGATTTTATCATTGTCTTCATTCGAATACTTGCCTGTAGAACAAAGTCACGCCCTCTAAAGTCAGCTATCGTTCGAGGCAATCGCGTTCTGCCCCAGACAAACCTCAGGAACAATGATCTTTCTTGATTGGAGAATTCTTCCATGACTTCCCAGAACCATTGTATCAGTGGCGAGTTGACTTCAATTCCTGCGAAGAATCGAATCGTTATGAAACAATGAAATAAAAAAAAATCTTGAAGCGCCGTTTCAAAACCTATGACAATTACCTTTGTACGTTGCAACAGATTTGAGCAATCCCAACGGAATGTCTGGGCTTCCGCAAACCATTGTCTCCAGTTCATTTCCACTGAACAGAGTCAGCAGAGGAACGGGAACCACTTTAGACATACCCTCTCTCACCGCAGCCACTTGTTGATCGAATTCGTGTAATCGGTAATTGAGCGCAAGTCTTACGTACTCGTGCCTATTTTCTGGGGTGATTTTGCGGTACCTACAAAGTAAACTAATTCGTTAGGATTCACACAAAGTTTGATCTGAATCAACGTAAAAAATCTAAAGTTAAATAAATCAAACCTTGTGGATAAAGGAACGTCATGACCATCAGCGGATGGTGTAGAGAAAGGCATCTCCAAAGTTTGGAAAACCTTCTCCTGTGGGTCCATGTCTCTGATGCAGAGAAGTCCTGGCACATAAGTCCTGTCGACCTCCGTGAGATCGGCCGGAGTTAGAGACATGCCGGCCAATTGTTTCCAAACAGGCTCGGCGAGATTCAAACTCAAAGGGCTGCCAGTTCTTATGGCGATACCCATGAGTATGCCAAGGAATTGAAACATGCTCATGTGCAGCTGTGAAGTGGCCAGGGGATTGAGTATGAAACAGTCTCGATTGGTGCCACTATCGTCGCGCCCGTTAGGCGTTGGAATCAGCAGAGGTAGCGAGCCATTTTGCAGCTCGTCGCACATCTCGGCTATGCTCTCGCTGTAGCCACCTCCGCAGTCGTCGACACTTTCACCTGTCAATCAAAATTAATCTCAAAGTTAATTTTGTTATAGTTTAATTTGTCAAAACAACGTTGTGCAATTCAATACACTCACCAACAAACTTGACTTTCCAAATTCTATGGGGCAAAAATAGCACGTCCTGCGTGAGCAACGACATCTTCGCGACCATTTGTCCGAACACGGATTTCATTCCGTCGGGTCCAGCGAAACCACCCTTGCTCCTGGCCTTTTTCACTTGTATCCTATTCAACTCGATCGTCGGCCCGTGCTGTCGATCTCTCACCATCGTCGCCTGTACGACTTTTCGGAAAGTCGCCTCCTTGATCGTGTAGACGAGCATCGGCGCAAGTTTGTTCAAGCCAACGGCGCCGCTCGTAGGGAACATCGCGAGAGTCGGGCATAGCAACTCGGCAAAGTGATGTAGTAATACAAGTCGATTGTGCAATGCCGAGAAGGGCAAATCCTTGACGAGATCGTACTCCATAGGTGTCGCAGCTGGTAAACTATGGGTGGCTTTTGTCGTGCTCCAAGCCAGTGTGTGAGCACTTCCGCAGGCAACGCGCGTTATATTTTTACCCTGGAGAGCGTGAACCAGTCGCGGACTCTGCTGAGCGTGAGTCGTGCCGTCGCCGAGTTGACCTTCGTCGTTGTCGCCCCAAGTGTAAACTTCGCCTTTGTCCGAGCAAGCGACGCAGTGAAGTGAACCGGTCGCGATGGATATTATTTTCTTGCCTTGGAGTGCTGATACTTTTCGGGGACGACGCACGTGGTCGTCGGTGCCGTGTCCTAGACGGTGGTAATCTCCTTTGCCCCTTTAACGATGTATAAAGAATTGCGATTAGTTTCTTCGATATTCGCTTTCTTTTTCAAAAAGACAATTTCACGCGCTTACCAAGTGTAAACGGCTCCAGATCTTGTGAGTGCAACGGAAAATTGACTTCCACACTCGACTTTGACAACGCCGAGTCCGGCGAGCGATTCGATCTTCATCGGTACTTTGCAACCATCGCTACCACCTCTTCCCAATTTGCCGTAATCTCCATCGCCCCAACTCCAAACATTATCGTCGTCGGTAACGCACAATGTTTGCGCATCGCCGCTTCCGCACGCTACGTCGATCACTTTGTAGCCTTGCAAAGCCGTCACTACCGTTGGTTTCAACTGGTCGTCGCTGTCCCCGTGACCTAATCTACCATATCGTCCTGCAAAGCGAAATAACAATTGTAAATCAACATATCGTACTACATACTTGTAAGAAGAAATGAAAAATAACTAACCTTTGCCCCACGTGTACAACCATCCAGCACTGGATATCGCTGCGCTGTGATGTCCACCGCAAGCAATATCAACGATCTCCGTTCCCAGCAAAGCCTCGATCAACTTTGGCCGATCGTACGAGTTTCTATTTCCGTGTCCCAACTTGCCGTCGTCACCCTCACCCCACGAATATACATGGCCCTCGGAACTTAAGGCGAGGCAGTGTTTGCCTCCGGAATTGACTGCTACTTTCTTTATGAATACATGCTGAATTGACTCTAGTAACGTCGGCACCATCACCGAATCCACTCCTCCAGTGCCAAGCCGACCAAGTGCTCCATACCCTGAGATAAATTTAAAAAAAAAATCAACGTCTTTCGCCATCGCTATTATTTTAAACAGCGTACAAGTGTATTAAGAACTTACCAGTCGCGTAAACTTTTCCATCCGCCGTAACGGCAAATAGCGTTTGCTCGCCACCAGCCAATTGGATAGGCCTCAAAGCGGACAGGCTTTCGCAAGGCATAGGCAACTTAACTTTAGCTCCTTCCAAACCACCTAATTGACCTCGATGATTGTGACCCCAGCCGTAAATTGCACCCGAACCGTCCCACGATAAAGTCCAATCCTCGGGTCGACGATTCAACCATTGCAACAGTTGCTCGTCGTGCTCCGGCTTGAACATATCGTGATTCTCGTGATCCTTCAGATTCGTATCGCCATCGGTGACCATCTCATTGATTCGCTTCGTCACTTCGACGCAGAATGCCTTTGGTAATGGTGTTCGATTGATCAATGATTTGGCAACTCGAGCTGCTAGACAGTATCGTCGGAACCACGACCATTTGTGGATTTCCGAGCAGCATTGCATCCCATCTGCAACGAGTTAGGAAGAAAAAATTAAAGTTATTCGCACTAATTGCGTTTCGTGAAAAAATTATTTTGAATTCACTTACCAAGCTCCAAATCGCAAGCAAGAGCAACGAGAACTTTGAAGAAATCACTGTGCATCAGTTGCTTGCCACCTCTGACAGCTGGATCCTCGTACTCGTATTGCCTCAGCAAAGCTTGGGGCAACGAGCCTAGTAAACTTGACAACGCAGCGTCAGGCCTACCTGGATGACACTGCCCGACCACTTGCAACTTTCTTAGTGCCCACATTCGTTGTTTGGCGTTGAGATTACTTAATTGACTACACTGTGCGAGTGCCGCTGCAAGCCTCGTTACGATATTCTTATCCAAGCTGATTAAACTGTTGTCGAGTAGACATTCGGCCAAAGCGATCGATGGCTGGGAAAGTACTGCACGATCGGAGCCGAGTTCTTGAGGTGCGAGACTGGCGAGAGTTGGATGAACGGTAAACCGCCAGCCCCAACCGTTCACCGAGCCGTCTGATGTGAATCTCCAGCGCAGTTCGTCGCCTACAATCCGCAACAATATTCGATTAATGCTCATAATTCACGAAATAGAATTCATAGTGAAATTGAAACTAACCTTCGATTCTGATTTCCGTAGCCCACTCGCTCCAATCCCTTCCAGATCTGATCGCAACGATTCTATTATTCCCATCCATAATGGTAAGCGGATCGTGTCTCCTCTCGGTCGAGCACTGCCTGTCGAACTCAACGCGAAGTGCTTCGGCGCCGGGTATCTTAACATGTCCGGTCAGAGTTGTATCGTCCATGTAAGGATGAGGCGTTTCTTGCACAACTTGCTGCGGTGTCTTGTTCACGCAATTCGAGTTCGCCGCGGTATCCTCCAGTTCCGTCACGCAAAGCTCCAGCAGCATCGTGCCGATCGAATGATTGGTTTTTCCAAGTGCTATCAGCACCGAGGATATCGTTTCTTGAGCTGTGTCGCACACTCTGTTGGCTACTGCGAGTTTGAGAAGATCCACCAGTATTCGAGCATCGTCTTCGCTCAACTGCGAGGTAAATTCATCTAAACCGGGTTCGGTACTCATACCCTCACCCACCACTTGTGCATTGGACGTGAGAGTGGCGGCAATGACACTCATCGCGCTGCTCGATGACATTTTAGAGGCGCGCGAAGAGAGACTGGCGGAACTGGATATCGATGGGAATATTGCCAGTGGAAATTCTTCGGATTCGGGTGTTGCTCTTGGACTGGCCACGATGTTGGCAACTTCCGAGGCATTGGCTAGACCTTCACCGCCACCTTGAGCTATTTCACCGATAACCTCGTTACTTCCCCAGCGGACTGTTGCTCCATTGCTCGAATTCATCGGAGCTATAAAATAGAAGAACAATTCACGTCAATACCAAAAATTTGTATCACATTAGTATTCTCGAAACAGAAAAAAAATTACCATCGGGTTGAGACTCTGGCGAGACGGTACCTTTACCACAGCTCTGCGCGATGTGACTCTGCAAAGCCGTCACCACGGCAGTTCTCGCTTGCATGATAAACAGAGCGTTCAAAACGTGTTGCAGTGCCTGCTGTTTGGCCACGTTGCTCTCGAGCGAGAGGATGATGTTTGCAAGCGACGGCCTGATGCTTTTCGTCGGTGGTACCACGATGTTCGTCTCAACTTTGTCCTGCGTTAAAAATTATGATAATTGTTCAACTATACAATCGTCGCCGTTCAAAAACCCACAAACCTGCGTGAAGCCCAGTGTAGCTTGGCCCAAAGGATCTTTAGCCGTGGGGAAAGTGACGGGCTCTTGATTACCCAAAGTCGGTTGATCGGTCAGTACCCAAGCGATACTGTGACTAGATCCGCAAGCAACTCGATTGACTTTTGCGTCCTCGAGATTGTGGACGAGCGACGGTTTCCTATTGACGATCGTCGTGCCGTTTCCCTGCTGTCCGTGATCGTTGTCGCCCCATGCGTACACCTGTCCGGCGTCCGTCACAGCGAGACAATGCAAAGCACCGACGGCAACGTGAATGATCTTTTTGCCGCGTAAACCTTCGACGAGCATGGGACGACGTACGTGATGATCGTTGCCGTGGCCCAGCCTGAAGTAATCGCCTTTGCCCCAAGTCCATACTTCTCCGTACTTCGTGAGTGCCAGTGAGAACTGGGCGCCGCATTCGATCTGCACGACGCCGAGGCCATTGAGACGATCGACCGGCAGCGGTGAGTAGCAGCCGTCGCTTCCGCCTCGACCGAGTTTACCTAAATAGAACAAATAATTTTATAATACCTACTGGAAGAACTTTTACGAGAAATGATAAAACTAACCAAAATCTCCATCACCCCAGGAATACACCGAGCCATCGTCCGTCAAAGCCATCGTTTGCGCATCTCGGCTACCACAAGCCACTTGAATAACCCGTTGTCCAACCAACGTCTCGACTAGCTTTGGCTTCAAATGCGTTGTTCTGTCTCCGTGGCCCAATCTTCCGTATTCTCCCAAACCCCACGTGTACAATTCTCCATTACTCGCGATCGCAGCCGAATGACCAGATCCACAAGCGATATCTCGGATTCTCCTGGACTTGAGTGCCTCGATGAGTCGCGGTTTGTCGAGTGACACTCGATTACCATGGCCCAATTTGCCATCCTCGCCTTCGCCCCAAGAGAACACTTTGCCGTCCTGCGTCAGCGCCAAGGCGTGTTTGCCACCCGAATGCACGGCTACTTTCTTGATGATGTATTGACTGAGGAAGGGAATGGGTTTGGGCTCGCACACGTTATTGTTGTCGCCCAAACCAAGACGTCCGTTCGTGCCTTCCCCGCAAGCGTAGAGTTTGCCTTCTTGACTGACAATGAAGAGTGTTTTACTGCCGCCTGTATAAGAAGAAAATTATACGATATTTAATCGATTGTTTTGAGAATTGTTAAATTATTGAAAAAAGATGCATAGAAAAAAAAGTCTCACCAGCAATATGAACTGGCTTCAATTTCGACAGCACTTCACTGTACACTGGTCTCTTGATCTTCGAACCTTTCAGTCCGCCAAGCTGATCCTTGTCGTTTAAACCCCAGACGTAAACGGCGGAAGTCTGCTGCGCGTCGCTTGCTCGTTGCGCGGACATCTGTTCTTGCACGACTTCCCAGTCGGAAGCTAAAAACGACACCGAAGTAGCCAGTGGATTCTCAAAGACTTTCTTGTAGCCGACGATCTGTAGCGCGTGAATCTTGCAATCGATTCCACCATTCCTGCACTGTTTGATGGCGATCTCAACGCAAGCGTAATGCTCCTTGATATCTTGCAGAAGATTAACGATCGAATCGTTGGGTCTGACGTTGATACTAGCCAACTCGAGCGTATTGTCGAACGAGTCACCAGCGTTTACGGATATTATCGACGGCATGTAGCTGCTGTCTTGTGGATTCACGATGATTTTCAGCGAATGGATGAGAATTCCTGGCAACATCTCCATGCGGATCCAATGCGAGCCCTGTGTACCACCGCTTTGCCAGAACTTGTCCGAACCGTCGACCAGACGAGTGGCGCAACGCTCGTTCGAGGATACGCTCAATGTACGAATACATCGAGACCAGTCGTCAATTAGCGATGGCTCGAGTAGATCTTGCCTGATGAATACAATTAATTATTTATTTTGACGAAAATACTGATGAAAAATGATTCGTTAACAAAACCCACCTGTGATATCTTCCAGGTCGACCGGCATAAACAGCGGCAGATCCAGGCTCGGCGATTCTATTGAAACCATGCCTGTGCGTTCGCTTCGTGTAGAAGCAGTTTTCGCACAAGTTGTAATTGTCGCAGGGTTTGCACTTGAAGCGCGGCCCCGAGATCGGCGAGACGTGACACGAGTTGCAAGTCACCGAGTGATGACACGAGGGCACTCGCTCCATTTCGGCGGCACAACCAGTCCAGCTGCTCTGCTGTGGAAAGTCGATCGACACGTCTTTGCCGTTGTTGCGTATCGCCGTGATCACGCCAACGCTGTTGTGATTGACCGAGCCCCATTTGTACTTTGGCACTGCTACGGACGGCTTGACTCTGACCTGAAATTAAGAAGATGATTTAGTCGGTAATATACCATTTTTTTTTTCGTTAAAATACACTGCGTTGATCGTACCTTGTCGCCGACTTTTAGCGCAGGTGGTCCAGGTAACGAGGGTGGATGTCCAAGCAATTCGATGTGTATGAAACGTACCCAGTAAGTGCCACCTTTGTGTTGCCATGCGACCTGTACATTCAAATCGTGTAATCCCTCCGGATCTATCTTCACCACTTGTCCCACATCGCCGTACTCGACTTCCTCGTAGGTCT
Source organism: Galeopsomyia nigrocyanea (assembly GCA_035047105.1). Lineage (NCBI taxonomy): Eukaryota > Metazoa > Arthropoda > Insecta > Hymenoptera > Eulophidae > Galeopsomyia > Galeopsomyia nigrocyanea. Next base: position 3,751,700 of record JAWWMK010000008.1, read on the forward strand.
TGCAACACCTCACGAGCATACCAACTTTCACGTTGTCTCTAACGTAAATCGCGTATTCGTCGACCGACAGGAAGTCCGAACGTTTCATATAAGTTGGTTGCGCTGAACCACCTGGCTCCTGAAGCGAAGGATCGTCGTCGGCGTCCTCGCTGCTCGAATCGTCGGAATCGCACGCGTCTTCTATGCTGGATATCGTTTCCGAATCGCTCAGCGTTATTTCTGGATTTTCAAGCAGCCATCCGACAACCGTCTCGGGTGTGATATTGGTACTGAGATTTTTTATGGCGAACTCGACGCTTCGTTTGTCAAAACCCATCTCGGTGACTTGAGTGACGATGGGATTGGCTGCGGGTGGCGCGATTTTACCGCCAACTTGACCACTGGCCAATTTGCCGGAGTTCTTGCAGTAGCGCTTCTGACTCGATGTTATGGAGAGCAGGGAGATGTCGGATACGGGTGTCGTTGGCTCTGAACCTGCTGGACCCCCTTCAATTAAAATCAAATATTATTTTGAAGACGAGTAAATGGCATTGTCAAACTAATAATTTCACTAACCCGAACAATGAATTGGAGTATGTCTCAATTCAGAGGCCAAGTACTGACTGACAATGAGAGCAGCCATCTCCAGCTCATCCACTTTGAAAATAGGCTTGAGGGGTTGAGGTCTCGTCGCGCGAATGAGTAGCTCCTGCAGCAGTGTATTGCGATCCTCGCCGTTGTCGGTAGTCAGACATCTGAGTACCTTTCTGAGTTTCGACTGATACTCGATCAATGTTTTGCCAGCATTCAGAGCAGCTAATTGTTGTTGCTGCATTCGCAAGATCGACGCGTTCACAGAACCGGCTATCACAGGATTACCACCTGGTCGCTTGTCCATGCCACAATGACCTAACAGTAGATTTGCCCACGTGTTTTGGAGTTGATCGGTTAATGCCATTCTGTCGAGGTGGAATTTATCGTTGACGACCTGCCAATCAACAAAGTTTTTTCCGTTTTTTTTATTCTTTATTCATTAATACATATTTAACAATGATATTCTACCTTGAAAACGCCGAAAGGGACTTTCCGTCTCAATCCACTTTCCAATATTTGTAATTGCAACTTGGAATGCTGCGTAAACTTGCAAACAGTACCTAATTGACCGTCAACTTCGACCAATCCACCAATTCTAGGTCGCGTATCCAAGCCACCAACGACACTGAGAGTCGCCATAACCATCTGTTGAATAACCGAACTATTCTCACCGCCATTCTCGTTCATTTGTATATGAAAAAGCGGTCCATCGCTCAACAAATCGGAAGCTAAAGAAAGCTTCGACGCCAGAAACGTATTGAGGGCTACGTTCCATCCAGGTAACGAGTGAAGATTACGAACGAGAGCTATGAGCTCCTCGGCCAAAGTCGAGCCATGCGAAGCGGTGAGAGAGACACGGCATTTGTTGGAGTGTAACTCGTTGCTCGCCTCGCACATCAAACCGATACGGCCCAAAAGACGAAAACATTTGTCGAAGAAGGCCGACATGTCGGTATTGTTGACCGGCCATGAGGGTAGTACAGTGCCGAGAAGGCGTATCGCCATTATTTGTTTTTGAAGATTTGCGTTGGATTCGTCGGCGACGATACTCAGCAAGAAATTTACCCAGACGGGTGTACTCAAAGCTCGACAGAAAATTGGTGAATTGGCGATAGCGCGTAGAAGGCCAAGTGTCGCCCAGGATTCTTCATGCTCTTTCGCTATTTGTAAAACAAACAAAAACAATTTGTAAGTTTGAGCGTAAGCACATTTTTAAAAATTAACTGAAGACAACTTACCTAATAAAGTTTGAGAGTTAGCATCATTCTTGTTAGCATTGGAAATGATGCCACGAAGAACGGACGATAAAATTCTAATAGCCGAAGGTTGAACTCGTTCGGCTTCGATTCCACACGACATCAGAATGACTTGAAGTAGCGTGACCGAAGTAGTTTTCAGGTATCTAGTGGGATGCACTTCCCTAGCGTTATCCCTCTCGGACTTCGAGGAATCGCTCTGCGGTGGCTCGTCGTCGGAATCGCTCTCGGGTGGTGCAGGTGGTTCGGCAAGCTTCAGATCGAATTTCTTTTCCTTGCCCATGCGGTAAGAATTCGTCGCACCATTGTCCCACTTGACTCGAATCCAACCGTCGTCCCCGAGTTCACCTATGACGGTTCCTTCTCCAGGTGGTGGACCATCTTGTTCGCCCCATTTCCAATCGACTCCTCGGACAACCCTCGTACCGATCTTCATGAGTGCCGCCAATTCAGGCCCCGTGAGTTGTACCAATTGTGGCTTGCACTTGTGCACCACGTCTTCGTAAATCGCTGGAACGCCACCAGTGTCTTTGCCACGAAGCTCTTTGCTGTCCGATAAACTCGCAGATTTGGTCGGGCCGATTTGTCTCAGTAACGTGAGCACACTCGACAGCAGACCCGAGTTGATGAGTAAGCCGATCTCGTTGGCGTGATGCTGACCAGTTAACATGCCGAATATCGTCAGGAGAAATCTCGCTCTCGGTAACTTTCTCAACCAAGTATAGGTGCCTTGATTAAGACTACTCTTGCCGCTAGCTTTGCTCGACTTGCTCGGTAATTCTGCCTGTATTACATACGCTCGGAGTGCTTGTATCGCCCAAAGTGTGACTTTCGCTTCGGCGAGTATGACTTTGAGCCGAAGATACGGTGTGACCGATTGAATGTTCTTTAGACAGTGAGTGATTCCACTACTAAGCTGCTTGTTCTCGTGCGTCAGTCCTAGCCAACCATTCAACAAAGAATATTTTACGGACGTGATGAGGTAATCTTTTTGCAGCAATTCCTGGATCATAAAAAGTCCTTGCTCGCGCATCTTCACCCGTTGAATTTGACAGTACATCGCTCGTCTCAGAGTCTCAACGTCGCCGTTCTCCTCGGTGATGACGAAACTGATGATACTCGTCATCAATTCGTGCGCGTCCATCACTAAAGGTTTGCGCGTCAGCTTGTCGGTCTGCTGTCTGATGATGTTCGTCCAACTAGACGTTACCTCCAATTTACCCGGTAATATCGTGCTCGTTGTCGTGCTGTTTGGCGCGGATTTTTCCTCGTTCGTGTCTTCGCTCTTGCTCTTACTTTTGGCGTTCTGAATGGACGCGTTGACTATGTCCTCGGGTTTGCTCGGCGATGCATTTTCACGAATGTCCGCTATCACGTGTTGAACAGCTCGCTTGAAACGCGGCTCCGTGAACAGTAATTTCAGATCTCGGAGACCTTTGATCTCGTGGCTCGTAGCCGGTCGAACTTCGTACAATAGAAACCGACATTTCTCCTGAGCCGGTGCGCACACCTCCTTGTAACTGCGATTCTGCTGCTGTCGCGTTCTTATGAGATTCCATTTGGTTTGATGAATGGCTCTGACCATGTCGACGAGAGGTTTGCTGAGTTTCACGTTGCCCTCGGACAATTCTTGATCGACCAGAGCTATGGTTTGATGACCGAGTGCCAGATGCTTGACGATCACCGCCATCAGTAATCTACCGATTTCTTCCACCGGATGATCGCCACAAAAGTCCACGTGCGACATCAAATTGTTGGCTTTGCAGTATCGATCGACAATCGTCAAAAACGCCTGCACGTGGGTGTCGCTCTTGTGTGTCTCCGCGAGTGCCTGCACGAAAGCCAACACTCGATCGTCGGTCACTCGCTGAGGCTCGTCCTTCGTGCAGATGGATACGAGAGGCGGTTCCGTCGGTGAATTCGCTGCCGTGGAATTGTTGCTTCTCGCTTCGCCTTTCTCTTCCTCGTAGGGATTCGGTGGCTGTAGAATCTGAAGACCACCACGAAGAAAACTAGCCTCGTGCCAGTTACCTGCTTCCTCCTCGGCGGGCTGGACGGCAAGACTCTGACGTAGTCGATAAGCGTGCAAACCGAGAACGAAGCTCAAGGCGCGCTCGGTGTCGAGCAGACTCGAGCAGACGTCGGTCACCTCGATGCTGAATTGCATGTTGTCGGGCTCGGGTTGACAGTAGTAACCGACGAAACACGAGTCCATCATACCGTGACGTGCCTCGCGGCTTATCAGTCTGTGAAGAGTTTCTTGGTTGTAGCCCTGCTACGAAAAATAAGTGTACATTCCGTTAGTATCGAAAAAACCTAAGTTATGGAGTAGAGTGTAGCATGTTCTTATCTCACCATCGACGTTGGGTCGTAGCCAGATATGTCTTGTACATCGTATACACTGTTGTTCAGCACTACCCAGAAGCCACCGTCTCGATTATGATTTTCCAAATCTGCCCAGCGGATCAATGAGGGTTCGTCCTGGATAGAAAGTTTGTTGGTGTGTTGAGGTGCGATAATTCCAGGCCAAGACAGATCGTCCGCGTCGTCTTTGTCGATTGTCGGAGCTAGACGATTCAGCTGATCCAGCGAATCGAGAATCGGTGATAATACCTTCATCCAGTTCATTTTTAACAGTAGCATCGGGTAGTCAACCTGGAATCGTTCGTCGTTTCAATAACGATGTAGATGTTGAATAATATTTAACTTTTATTTTGTAAATTATGATAGATTTTTTACCTGAAGAAGTATCAAACAAATCACGAGTTCCGGTAGTAAGACATTGATGATATCGGCCTTCAAAATACTGGCCACCATGACAAAGTGTTTGCTGCTAAGACTAGCTATTTCCATGGCGATGGGCATCGTTTCCGTAACGTGATTGCAAACTTGACATATGTACTTGTTCAGCAGCGACTCAACGCCCGACATCTCCTGATCTTGCGGTTCAGAGCCGACATTACACTTGCCAATGCAGTTGAGCATCTGAGCGATAAGTAGCCTTTGAAATCTCAGCAGCAAACTCAAACTCGGCGAGTTATCGATCCTCTTGTAATTGTCCTGATGCCTAGGCTGTTGCTGCTGCAACGCGCGAAACCTCGACTGCGTGATACAGGTGCCATTGCGAACGAGTTGCTTGACGAGTTGCAAAAGGGATATTGTCGTAGCGTTGTGTGTGTTGAAGCCTGCTTTGGCTTCGGCGCTATTGTAGTCTTTGAGATGACTCGTTATTATCTCCTTGTTGTCGTCGGATATGTCGGATATTTCGGCCTTGATCGCCGTCTTGAGAGCCAGCTCGAGACCGCCATCGGCCATCAGACTTGAGACTAGTAGATCAGCCATGAATTGTTGGCCACGATTACTCGAGCCGGTGCTATTTATTTCGAGGGCGTTTGTATTTGGTAGGAAACCTGCAAATCAATTCATTCCATTTTTTAGTTTCGAGAATCCATTTGATTATTTTTTTATTATCGAATTTCACGTACCAGAAAGCGTTTTAGCTCGCTCGTTAGCAGTCGGGAGTAAGATACTCCATCCAGTCTGTAACACAGCCTGAGCAGCTTCCTGAATAGTCGCCAAAATTCCAGACACGCTCGCCAAATTGACGCAGCGCTGTTTTATCGAGCCCAGCAATGTGCTATTGTTGCCCAAACCCACTGATTTACTGTCCATGTTGTGCGTTATCATGGCGTGTAACTGCAGTCTCAAGAGATTCAACGCGGCGACTACCAAACATTCGCAGTCTTGTGTCGGCGGTCTCGTACCTGGTAGTCCTGCGTAAAAATGAATAAGTGAATTTGAAAAAAAAAATTATGGAATGATTCTTTCGAGTTTTTAGTGATTCTACCTTCGCACGATATCGCAAGAAGAGAATCGAGCAGCTTGAACGTATCCTCGCACACATCCACCACAAAGGCAACTCGCTGTGCGACCGACCAGGTTGACATTGACCAGGCGAAACTCTGCGTTGGACCGCACACCAAACCGATGACACTTTTGTTGCTCAGAGTTGGACACAGCGTTGGCTCGGATACTCTTGGGCCGAGCGATGGATCAATCTGATAAGCGTCGTTGCGACCCCATCCATAAACCATTTGATCCTCGGTGAGCGCGAGGATGTGCATACTGCCAACCGACAGATCGCGAACCTTCTTGCTGCGAAGTCCTTCGACTAACTTTGGAAAGTGTACGTGCTCTTCGTTACCGTGGCCTAATCGATAGTGATCACCTTTACCTTAATAATCAAAAGACATAGCTGTTTTTACAAAATATTCATTTTACAGCAACTAATTGATTTGAGCATTTGTTATCGCTCACCCCAAGTGTAAACTTCGCCGTGCGCAGTGAGAGCCGCTGAGAACTGTCCTCCGCAAAAGACTTTAATGACATTCTGATCCATCAGTTTATCGACGATCTTTGGAATCTTTGAACCGTCGCTGCCACCTCTGCCAAGCTTTCCATAATCACCATCACCCCACGAGAAAACAATGCCCGAGTTGGTGACGCACAGAGTCTGCGAATCGCCACTGCCGCAAGCGACGTGAGTGACGGTGTGGCCATTGAGTGCCGTTACCACAGTTGGAATGTTGATGTCGTCGCAGATACCATGACCCAGTCGACCGTAACTACCTCTACCCCAGGTATACAGCTCGCCGTGGTTCGTGATCGCAGCTGAATACGTGCTTCCACAAGCTATGTACGTTACGACTTTGTCCGCAAGCACTTCAACGATCTGATAATCGAGTCGTTCGATTAATTTTTCAATTTCAAATCAATTTCAAAATTTGACCTTACCTGAGGTTCATCGCAAGAGAAACTGTCGCCATGTCCAAGCCTGCCACCATCTCCATTACCCCACGAATAAATGATACCCTTGGTTGTCAGCGCCAAGTAATGCTTGCCATCCGGATGAGATGCGATCATCACGACGTCCTCGGCGAATCCGTAAACGCTTTGCGGATACTGCGTCTCCGAGCCGTAGTACATCATGTAAACGGTGCCGTTCAACGACAGTATGAGCAACGCTCTCTCGGAGCAACAGAGCTGCTTGACTCCGATCTCGGCGATGGCATCGCAATAATACGGCATCGCGCCGTTACCGAAATGCACGTTACCCCAGGCGAGAACTTCTTGCGACGTTTGAGTCTCGGATCTCAATAGATCTGGAATGGGTGGTAGCAGTGGTTTGGCAAGTCGACTTAGGTGACACATGATGATAACAGCCGCCTTGCGCAAATCCACTGGCATCGTATCGTCCTCCGGTAATCGTAGATACTTGAGCAGAGCTTCGCATGGCCCTGGCAATGCATTCTCGTCGAGTCTTCGCGACTTCGTCGCTGCGATAGTACTGAGACGACGTAAAAGGGGTATTAGCGGCGCTGAACTACCCGGAGGCATAACTCGGTTGTCTTGGTTCTTCGGTTTCTCGCTCAGCTGAAGCAGAAGGATTACGGAGTCTAACAGGCTTGATAGTGTACCGCGTTGAGTCGCTAATTCGAGCAAGAGGCAGAGTGCTGTGTGCTGATCGGCTACTGGCACTGGACACCATGAGATTCTTCCCGATACTACGTCACTGCGTTGTCGGAAATAAAGTAAAAATGTTACGTCACGTTTTACAATTGAATTTCGGAATTTATTTACCCTGTGACAACTTGACGCAAAAACTTGGCAGATCGTTCGACGACTTCCAGCCAGACTTGCGACACGTTGTTCTCGTCGAATAGCGTTGCCTCGGGCAGCGACTGCAGAGCTTCCAACGATTCGGTCAACAGTTCACTGCAGAAGTCAATGTCCTCGCCAGATCGCCAAGCTCGTCGCAGATATGCAAATGAAAAGTTTAGAGCGGCGCGTGAGCCTACACGCGCGAGGCCGGCCGTCGCTTTTTCGCTAGGTTTTATTCTGAAATAACACGAACGTAGCGTTAGAATTGCATTTTAAATTTCTGTGATGACGCAGATGAAAACTTACTTTTTCTGTATCTTAATGGTAGCTTTGGGTGCTGCAACTACTTCTTTGTTCTCTTGGGGCTTATGTCGCGACAAGGCAGTGAAATATCTTCGAGCAATTACTAGGCGTTGTCTAAGTCTAGTTGCGGACAGTGTGCTATTGGCTACTTCATGACATAGGTTTCTTTGCTCCTTGATGAGTGATTCGATGCATGAAGTCAATTCATTTGGTGCTGTAGAGAGCAACAAGATGAGTGATTTTCATTTTTTTGCAAAAAGGACAACTTTGAGCGAGTGTACGTGTACTTACATGGTTGGGAACCCCATAACCAAGAATCAATGGTATACTGAGCGGGAATAGATTTCTCTGTGGTAACAATACGTCCTTCCTCTTCGTCTAACTTTTGGCAAGGGATACAATTGCAGCCATTTTGCGGACCACAAATGCCATCGCAACAAGGACATGACAAAACTCTTAAATTACAATAATAATGTCCACTCTCTCCTGCAAAACAAGTAGGATAACCATTAGATAAGTCCAAAATGGATGAAAAGAGCTTTATTCTCACCTTTTCTGGCAATAACACCAGCTGAATTGATTAAACCATCACTGAAGGCACCAACAATTTCTCCATCTCTAATCATTTCATTCCATAATTCGGCAAGACCATCTCTAGAGAGGAAGCGTTGGAGGTCCATCTTGAGCCATTTAGCATCAAGACGAGCCTCTGGTCTGACTGTGATGTTCAACTGACCACTCATTGTTCTGTTGTGCTTTGCCTCTTTAAGAGTAAAATACTTTCCTGCACATCATATATATTTCCTCATTAGTTAGAGCACAAATATAACACCAATAAAGAACATTGACTATAAAATTTGTTACAAATAATACATTGTTTATGAGACAATTCAGTTGCACATTTCATGTGTAATTATCAAAAATGTGTAATAAGTTCATACACTCTCTGTAGGTTAGGGTGCAGCAGAAAAGTCCTTACAGAAAAAAAGAAAAGGTCGATAAACACCCACCTAAAGTAACTCGTCACATTTTCTCTCGGTCTGTTCACTGTTCACTTGTCAAAACTTCTAACTACGATAATCGTTGATCATTGAATTTCCACGGCATTGACATTTTCTCTCCTGCAATTTTATGAGTTTTGACAGGAGACACAGACGGACGGCGCCTGAGCTCCGACGAGCTGCAGAGAGCGAGACAACACAACTGCAACAATGGTGGGGAATGTGTATGCACACACTCACACAGCTGTAATCAGAAACTAAGCTATATAATATAACGAATTACTCGTAGTTGAACAGCTGTTAAACTGTATAATTTAGATATGAAATTGGGAACGTTAAAATGCAGGTTGTTCTGAAAAAAAGTATATTTAATTCGCGCGAGGAAAGCTGACTTTCGGTGGGGAGGGAGAGGTAAATATTTACAATGCAAAAGCGATCCGCGAGCCCCACGACGAGCGAGCAGACTGTTTTTTTGTGCCGACCAATCGCGTGCGAAGCCTAATAACGCTTTTATTGGGCAGCGCCGCGATTCGAAATGATGAACTCGGATAAAGCTCGAGGCATGTGCGAGTGAATATGCAATTAATAAAAAATTTTATGAGCATGAATGTTAAAATACATACATGTAACATAGCATTTCAACGATATCGATTGAGATATGTAAGTTTGTGATTAATGGATAAGGAAATAAATCGTTAGGACGTTAGAATATAATACTCGTTTATTTCTTCTAAGTTTGATACAAACGGAAACATTCAGTACATAGTACCCACCTGCCACAGTTATCATCATCACAAGTACCAACATTATTTACAAGATAGAATAAATACTCTTTTTTTTCTAATATCAAATTCTTTTGTTTTTGCAGTTAAAAAAAAAACGTCGATTAAACTAGTTATCTCGCTTAATTCTTATATAGAAACCGAACTGTAAGTATCACAATCGCAGTTCGCGTCGAAGAATAAAAACAAAACTCATACAAAATAAATTTATGAATTTCTATTCTCTCTTTCTCTTCTGTCTTCGTCTTTCACTTCTTTTTTTTTTTTATACAACGATTTCATTAGCAATATACATCTTATCATCGTCAAAATATACAATCGAATGATCACACATCACATCACATCACATTCGCCGTCGATTAGTCGTCGTAAAAAATAATTTTTCTTCGCGTGCGTATGTGTTGTCGATATCCTTTTTTTTTTCTCTACGCGTAATAGGAAGGCGGCACGGTTAAATCTTGCATAAGTGCGAATTGCTCCTCTGTGAAATGCTCTGCCAAGCCTTGAAGACCTGTCCATCCGTCGCAGTGAGTACGTTTGAAATCGTTGAGAGTTTTGCGAATAGTAGCCTGCAAAAACACACATTGAAAATCAATTGGAGCTGTCGTAAGAACATTTTTTCGGAAATATGTAGGATAAATATTACAGGAATTGGCTCGGGATCGTTGAGATTGAAACTTAGGCATTCGAAAATTGGCGGCACGTGCTTAGGAATGTCGTAGGGATGAGCTTGCACGAAGGCACACATGCCGAGAACACCGGCGTGGCGTAAACGGGCAGCATTGAACATTTTTGCGTTTTCCGCTAGTTCCTCCTTGTCGTTGGACGAGCCTTTCTTCTTTTTGCCGAGTTTCGTTTTCGCTTTCTTCTTGAATTCCTCCTGCAAATGCATTTTTTTTAAATTTATTTAAAATCGAGCATGAAAAGTAAAGTGAACGCTGAATGAACGAAACTTACCAAAAGAACTTCCTGATCCGGTAAAATAGTACAATGTAACAATCCACCAAGCAGCTGGCCAGCTTTCTGCCTGACCTCCAGCCTCTCGTCCTCCAGCAATCTCAACACTATCTTTTCTATATCCTTGATCCAGTCTCTGTCGCTCAGTAAAATGCTCATATTATTGAACACAAGCACCTGCATGAAATCCAGACAACTGGCTCTCGCCGACCACGATGCACTTTGCGAAACCGTGCGTATGGCGTCGAGAACCGAAGGCACGTGTTCGGGTAAAGTGAGTGTTCCAGCCAAAACAGCCAACGAATGTGTGCACGTCATCGACAATCCTTCGTCCTTGTCGTTACTCTCGAGTTGTGTCATGATCGGATAGATACGATAAAAGCTCGACAATGAATCCAATCCCGATATCATAACCATCTCCAGTATCCAACGGCAAACGGTTTTCAACAGACGTATGTTCTTCTCGCGTTTCTCGTCTACTCCGTTCGACGGCGTTAACGTTTCTGCGGATTCGCTTTTCATGGTGCTAAGATTGGCCAACTTATCGGGCTTGAGTTTCGATTTGAGTTGCATCTGCAGCATTTTCAAGCGTTGCTCGTCCATCGCGGTGGCAGAACCTCCTTCCGACTTGCCGATTACCGACAGATTTTCCATCAATGATCGTAGCTTGCTGGGATCGAGATTCGGTTGACCAGTAACTGTCATATCGGGGTTCAATTTGAGCTTCGAACCGAGTACGGTCTGCAACGTTTTCACAAGTTGCTCGTCGACTTCGTTCGACGAACCCATTTCTTTGATCTCCTTTTCCACGGACAGCGAGGCGAGCGAGTCTTCTTCCAACAATGATTGCAGTCGAGGAAACAACTTGTCGACGAATTGATTTGCATCGAGATCCGGTTGTCCAGCCACAGTAGTCTCGTTTCCAAACTTGAGTTTCGACCTGAAGATCAAGCTGAGAATCGAAGCCACTCGTTCGCGAACATTCTGCAATGGACTTTCCTCCAGTCTCTTCTCCGCGTGTAACAGTAGTCTGCGCAACAATTCATCCACTCGCCAGGACAATGATACCAGAGCACCCTGAAGAATCGTCAATCTACCGCACTCGAGGAACGAAGCTTCGGCTTGGCCCAGCGGCGACTCCTCCATCAGACACTCAAGCAGCCAATACAGCTTGTTCGGATCTCTGTCTTTGGTCGACAATGTGATTCCAACCGTCCAGTCGGTGATAGTCTCCACCGTGAGATTACTCAGTGCCTTTCGAATAATCGGCAACAATCGGGTCCAAGTACGCTCGGTCATCTCGTAAGGCCAGAGTTTCGAGCCGCTGATCAGACCACAGATTATCTCGGCTGCGCAGACTTGAGCGCTCTCCTGCTTCTTGTCGGCGACGAAGCTTTCCAAGTGCGACAGAAACTTGTCCAAAAAGGCATCTCCGTGATTGCGAAACAGATATTTGAACAGGAACATCCTTCCGTTGTTGAACTTCAGTGAACGACCTTTTGCCCCCTCGAGGCTCAGGTATTTCACTAATTTATCCACGTTTTGCTGGTCGCTGAAGAACTCGTCTACCTCGCACTCGTGCGCCGTTAGATTGTTGCGATCGAAGTGAGATTTTTCCGATGCGGGCGCGTGAACGAGAAGCTCTCGCGGCCAGACGTAGTATCCAACGTCGTTCTTGTGCACGTAGCGAGGCTGATCCCAAGAAGTCGAGTCGATCGGACGATTCTCGTAGTTGTACTGAAGCCACGTGTTGTCTGGACGACAGCCAGGCTGGATGTTGCTGGATGTGCTCATTGGAACGTCAATTTTCATCTAAAAAAATAATTTTGAAGGGTTTAAAAAAAAAATGAGACTGGAAAACGAAGATAACAATCATTATAGCAAAAGTACCTTTGGATATTTTCTTTTGGTCTGTTTGAAAAGATACGTGACAGTTCGCATCGCGAGCTTTCTCTCGTCGATCGATTCGTTGATCAAGGAACGCAAGAAGTAACGCAACACCTGAGGCGGAAACACTTGCTCTGGATGTATCAAAATGTAAAGGAAGTTTATGGCCATTATCCTATGGCGCCAGTGTAAATTCTTCTCGAGCAGTAGATTGAACAGTATATCCACGATTTCGCCGTAATTTTTCACATTTTTCTCTCCGTTTTCCCTCAATTCTACGATTCCCTTTTTCACTTCTTCCTCCGTGGGCAATGATGCGTCTGGAATATTCAAACTACTATTCCACAAATTCGCAGCTATGGACACGCAAGAGTCGGGAATCTCGAGCTCGAGATTGGTCGTGTAGAAACATTCGACGACGATGTCGATGATGATGTCTTTCAAACGAATGACAGACGGCTTCTCGGATGGCTCTGATAATACCAAAGCGGGCCATAAAGTTTTGAGGAACTCCCAGTCTGGCTTGACTAACAAAGGCTCTTGACGATTGATCCTCTGCACCAGCAGATATAATATTCCCTGAAACACGTATTAAGTTAGTTGCGCGAATAAAAAATTGGTTTTTCCATTTTTTCCACCGAAAACACTTACTTTGTAGGCATCATGATGAGCAGTCGGATCTTTCTGCAGAATGTCAGTGATGTAAGGTAACAAAATCGGATAAGCATTGGGGAAGTAACCGAGAGCTATCTGAATCATATCCTGAGCTTTCGATCTTATCCTACTGTATCGACTAGTACTCAGCTTCATAATATTCATCATGACAGTCTTGTGAGTCTCGGTGAATACTGGTGTACTGCACATTCTGCGTATTTGATGCTGTCCACTAACACGAGCTATCACGAGCATCGGGAACCAACCGCTACTACCGATTATCTTATTCTCGACTAATCGCTTCGATATGCAATAGTTGGTTGAGAATTTGAACGATGAGTCGACTGCCGTTCGCAGCTTGCCCAGGAGAAGATTTTGCCAGATCTGAAATGAACGCGAGAAATTATGATGAAAAGCTCGATGTTAGCTATCATTTTAATTGATTTTAAATTTACCAATTGCAGAATCGTCAAGCTTTTCGTGTCGTCCTCGACATTTTTCAACATAATTTCCTGCAACTTAGCCATGAGCTTCACGAGGTACGTTCGAACGTTACTACCATCGGTCATTTTGATTTCGCCTCTGGTAACTGCCGTGATAGGATCGAAAGGCTCGAGACAATTTTCGTATGGTTGGATTTTCAGCGGAGGCTCCGACCAGAAAGGCAAAGCCGTATCGCAACCGTCGATGACGTTGTAAATTACTCGCAGCGTCACTTGTAAATCTTCCCTGAAAGTTATTTTACAATCGACAGGTTATTAACATAACTGTTCTCGGTCACAACAACAAAAAATTGTTGCGAGTAGACAGAAACTTACCTCGACAACGAATTTCCCGTCTCAATATAATTCTCAATGGCAGCGACAGCAGGCATGAAGTATCTCTCGAAGACAACTTGCAGCATGGCGTAATCGACGGGGCCAGGCATCGTAAACTTGAGCTTCGTCTCGGTGATTTTGACCGTCTGCCCCCAATCTTTGATGTGAGGATATTCCGGATCATCGAGATTTCGATCGTCGGTGATATGCGCACCACTCGACAGGGACATCAGCACGTTGTTCATGGTGAAGCAGCCGAGCAAATTACCCTCTCGCGATTTAAGCGTGACAGCCTTGTCGATGATTTTCAGCAGAGTATCCATGTAAGGCAACAGTACGCAGCCCTGAGTGGCGACCAGTCGATTGAGCAGTAACAACGGATAGAGCAATTGATTGTCGAGATGCTCGGCTTTGATGACTTCGTCGCCTTCGCCAATCGCGTCCAGCACCTTCTCCGAGAGAAACGGGAACAGAGCTTTCATCGTCTCGTGACTGTCCACCGCGGTGAACACTTTGCACAAAGTGGCGACCAGTTGGCCAGCTACTTGTGTCTCCAGCACGTGTTCCACGATAAACGACTTGAGTTTATTCAGTGCGCCGACGAATATGTTGTGGCTGCATTGCTCCAAAAGTGTGAGGAACACTCGACTGAGCGCAGTCTCGGCCATAGCTTCCGAGCGACTCTTGCCGTTGCCGTCGGTTTGATTTTCCAGGCGGACAGTCTCGACGGAACTCGAGTCGATCCACACGAACACCTTGTCCATGAATTGCAACACGAAGTCCTCGAAACGAGATGTCTCGGCGCATACCTCGCGTTCTTCCTCGGTCAACTCGGCGGTGGTTTTCGAACAATCGGCTATCGGGACCATCGTCACGTACGTGGCGATGAGATTAAACGTTGCCATGCACTTGTTCAGATCGTTTGGATCGATGCCCGAGAGCGATGTGAAGAGAATTGGCAGTACGTGCTGTGGTCCTTCGTGAAATGCATAGTCTACAAGAGAGAATTTCGCGATTATTTGAGAATTATTTGTCGATAATGCGTCTAACAAACTTAAAAAAAAATACCTTTGTCGGGAGTACGTGAACCTTGAACGAGTGGCCTCGAAATCGAGACCATGCAATTGAGAGCAGTGATGAGTTTGTGAGGTTCGATCTCCGAGTCAAGAGTGGGATAAACTTTTTCCAGTATCTTTGGTATCACAACGTTTGGCCTCATTATCGCTAAGTGATGAAGAGCAATGTAAAAGATCTGTGAACACCTCTTGTTGAAGATGCCAAGCTCTACGATGGGCATCATACTGTTGACAAATGCATCAATGTCAGAGTCAGTCAGTTTGTGAGATTCTGGAACTGGCTTCTTCCATGTTGGCTTCCATGTGTTGCGCTCTCTGAATGAGATTTCGAAAAGATAATTAGCTTTAGGATGTTTAGCTTGACAGATAGTTTTCTTTGAAGCTTACCTGTTGATTCTGACCACTACGCAGTACAAAATATTGACGAATAATTGGCCAAGCTTTTTTAGCCAGTGACCGTAATTTGCAGGATGGAAGTAAGTTTCCACGGTCTTCAAGAACTTGTCCAAGTAACTTTGAGCACTAGATTGCCCTCCCAAAACTGATGCTATCCAAAGGCTAATACCATTTGAACCTACTTTGTAGCTTACAGTTTGATAAGCAACTTTTTTGTAGTATACTGGTAGGTGAAAGCTTTGAACGAATCTTGTGAACATTAGAGGTATGTAAGGTTCCCAGTCAATGTATCCAATGTTATTGCAGGCTAGTTTAGCCATTAATTGCATCATGCTGCTTGCCCACGTGTGTGAGTTAGAACTACAGACTTGCCACAATTTCATGAATTCGTGAAACCACAACTCGTATCCTACTGAACTGTCCTGTGCACTTAGCTGTACTGGTAAAAATAGTTCAAAGCTTTTTATAACTATTGGCATGGTAGGAATGTTAAAAGGACAAATTTTAGGCCTCAGTTCATCTAATATCTCTTGTGTTGCAGTCACCTAGAAAATTGATAATTACTTAGATAATCGAATGTATTTCATTTAAAAAAATTAATAATATAAATTCATAATTTCAGTGAACGTACAGGAAAATAACATTTTGCTACACAAATAATGGACTCTAGTAAGCTCTTCAAACTATTATGATAATGATAGAAAGAGATTTGCAATGGTTTTGGCATCACTTGCACAAATAAATCGTACAAAGGCCTCCATGGTAGCTCCAAATCCTCAGGTGTTATTAAATCTACTTTTCTGAAAATCAATCAAACTTTTATGTATATATTCTTACAATAACATTGTTTTCACTCAAAATTATGCATACCTAAGAAGTAAATACAAACGATAGCCAAAGACACCAATCAAAGAGGACTCCAAATTTGGAATAGTTACCAACTCATACATCAATTTGATAAATGTTATGTGATCCTCTTTCGTAAATCTCAAATCATACAGAATCATATACCTGAAACAAACATCCAATATTTATAAGAGAATCAAACAGCTTAAGAGTGAATCATCAACAGATGATGCTACTTACTTGTGCAACATATTTGACCAAACAAGGCAATCGGGTTTAATTTTTCTCAGCATAACGCTTCGTCCTAAGTTAGCTTTCACTTTTGCAAGTAAAATATCAGCCTCTTCATCAAGTTTGTCAGCGTATGGAAGAAGTTTGTTGAAAACAATCTCTTTTTGATAAAGTGGTTTCTGTTTGAAGTCAAAATTTTCATTCATTATCTCCTCAATTGGAGTCCCAGAACTTATCAAATCATCATTTTGATAGCAGTCTTCCTCCTCGAAAAAATCCATTTTGCCTGAATGTCAATCCAACTAAATTAGAAAAGTTACAAATGAAAAATTTACGAAAGTAAATACGATGTAAACTTGTAGTTGTTAACCTTACTTTTTGTAGACAACTATAAGCTCGCCAGACGTGTGTGATCAGTGTGATACTTTATGCCTCGCAGCAGAGCAATTCCTTGGAGTGCTTTTAGTCTTGAAAAGTTTGTTTCATTGTCCTCACCATTTTCATTGAGTCACGCTTTCCAATACTCGCGTAAGTATCCAAATAAATGTTTTTTCTTGTTCTCCACTGGTCTATAAATGTAACGAAACAAAGAGGCGGAAGAGAGAACTGATGAGGACACGGGAGTGTGTTGACTTTGCAACAACTGACCAAGAAAGAAAGAGAAGGGATTATTATCATTATTTCGATCAATGTTTCAAGATTTTTCATCCCCCAAACTTATGTTTAACAAATAAGTAATTTGTTACATTCCTAGTAATTTTCACATTCTTTACGAAAAACTTGACAATTTAAAATTGATTGTTTTTTGTCTTGATTAACAAAGAAAATTGACTAATCAACGAAAATAACAAACGTAATTAATTTTGTAATCTAATTTTTAATGAATTCAAAGTCGAAAGAATGCATTGCCAATCGCGTAATATAAAATTAAAATATAATCAGATAATAATTGCTTGTGTTTATATATTACAGAAGATATAGAATTTCTTTCTATTTCGTATAAAAGTTTTTAATTTATATAATTATGATTTATTCACATCTGTTTAATTTATAAATATGCCAACATTACTTACGTTCAATGCCAATTATCGTGTAGTACACATAGGACTCTGATGCGGATCAGCGGACCATATGCATGTGTATTACGTACCACGTGAGCATGGAACAGCTGATATTCTGTTGATCAAATATAAGTGTACCGCAGTTCACAACTCGCGTTTGAAATGAACTCCAAATTTATTTTTCTTTATCTTATACATTCAAATTAAAGGATCACGATTAGAATGAAAATAATGTTGAGTGGTTTGAAAATATTCTGTAAATACTCTACAAATAAGCTTAGTAAGTAATATCACAAGATCAATAAAAAATTTGAAATTCCTAAAGGTTATTTCCCGGCTTAAAACAATGCTTAAAAACGTGCATGTTATATTGTTTTTTCTGAATGTTGAAGGATAATTAAATATTACAAATCCGTAATCCAAATCCTAAATCATCCCATGAAATCTCCATTGATTGTTACAGATATTCAAAGTATTGCAAAATGTTCTTCAAAAGTCATTCACAATACAGCAGCACAGCAAGCTACAACTCAAAATATTGTGCAACAAACGTTTGGTCAACCAACATCACAGACCCATCCACATCTTTTAAAAGAAGGAGAAGTTGTGCCAGGTATGAAGAAGGATGAGTTCAAGCTCAGACGTCAAAAGTTTATGGAAAGAATTGCACAGCATGGTATGCAACTACCCGACACTTATCCGCAAGTTGTGATAATACCATCGGCATCCAAAGTTTACATGTCAGATAAAATACCATACGTCTTTCGACAAAACTCTGATTTTCTCTATTTCACTGGTTGCCAGGAGCCAGATTCTATCTTATTGCTAACTATAAATGGCAGTAATTACACTTCTACCTTGTTTATGAGACCAAAAGATGCTCATGCTGAACTGTGGGATGGTCCAAGAACAGGTGTAGATGCTGCTTTGCCCTTGTTTGGTGTAGAGCAAGCCTTGCCAGTTTCGGAATTTGAAAAATATGTGGCATCTTATTTGAATCAAAACAAGAAAAGTATTATGTGGTATGATGGCGACGATATAATTCAATCGGAATTACATTACAAGCTTAGACAACTCCTCACGCTGTCTCATAGACAAGTGTTTACATGTCCAAAAACATTAATCCATCAATCACGTTTGATCAAATCCGAAGCTGAGATAAAGTTGATGAAAAAGAGTTGCGATGTGGCATCTGCAGCTATATCAACAGTTATTGAGAAATCCAAGCCTGGAATGAGTGAACATCAATTCTTTGCCTTAGTTGATTATGAGTGTCGAATGAGAGGAGCTGAATTTTTAGCTTACCCTCCAGTGGTAGCTGGTGGCAGAAATGCTAACACTATTCATTACGTTGCAAACAATCAAATTGTTAGCGACAATGAAATGGTTTTAATGGATGCTGGTAAGATCATTTTCATTACAGAACACAATTAATTACAATATATTCAAATCGTCGTAATCAATCGTTTTTTCAATATTTTTCAGGTTGTGAATATCATGGATACACTTCTGATATTACCAGAACGTGGCCAATAAATGGCAGATTCACACCTTACCAAAGGGTTTTATATGAAATTGTTCTTGACGTTCAGAAGATTTTAATTGACAAGTTGAAAGAAATGCCAAGTCTCGATATGGTTTATCACGACATGTGCAATCTTCTCGCCAAACGCTTGCAAGAAGAATGCCTGATACCAAAAGATTTGTCGGGAAATAAATTGCTAGCGGCGGCTTACTCCTATTGTCCACATCACGTGAGTCACTATTTGGGTATGGATGTTCATGATACTCCGAAAATTTCGCGAAGTATCAGAGTTCAGCCGGGAATGATCGTAACGGTAGAGCCAGGTAATAATTTGGTTTTTTTTTACGTAATAATAATTCTATAACTCTAGTGCAAATTTAAGAACGGACAATGGTTTGATTTTAAATGCAGGTATTTACGTAAACCCAAAAAATCAATACGCCCCGCTAGAATTTCGCAATTACGGAATAAGAATAGAAGATGACGTTCTAATTCAAGAAGATGGTCCAGTGGTGCTCAGTAAAAATTGCCCGAAAGAAATTGACGACGTGGAAACTCTCGCTCGAAAGAATCAGTCTTGAACTACGATTATACCTATTCCTGCAATTGTATGTATATAACGAAGTTTTATTTAGTAACCAAGACTGTACATTTGTACATAGCTAAAGAAAAGCAATTTCAATGCCAATGAAAAGAATAAAAAATGCAGGTTGATTGTACATACAAAGAAATACGTTTATTAAAAAAAAAAGTCAACTGACAGTCGCTCTACTCGTAAACCAGTCTGTTGGGATAGAGATGCACTTTATAGACTTGTAGCCAGTAGAGAACGACCAGTAAAAACAACAGTAGCGCGTACAAGAACAGCGCTACCATGAATAACAACTTGAGTAGATAATGAATTTTAGCGCGGTATAAAAAATGAAAAACAAAAGAAGCAGGGAATGACGCAGAGCATTAACTTATAAAAAAAGAAATAATATACACAAAAAATAATATCGATTATGAGATTTGAATCTTAACAAATAAATATATTTAGAACTGAAGAGTTCGAAGTTTAGCGTCGGCCTGCTTGAGGGTGATGAAATTGGTGAGCTGTTTGACTCGCAGACGCGACCAAACCAAATGGTCGTGAAGCGCGTGAATTTGTGCAGCCGCGAGTGCCGCGCTCTCCGGGTAGATTACCGTCGTACATCCGAGACCTGTAATAAAAAAAAATATATAGATACATAAATTTCAGTATTTGTTGTGTATGTGATAGTAGACGAATAAGAAAACAGCATGACTGAATTGCGTCATTCGATTCTCTTATCTTTTGCCTTGTGATGTACGCATAAACATTTCGAGACTGACGCTAATTGTATTAAACTTTAATTATGAAACGAAAAGTTCGATGCAACTTGAGAAATTTACTGAATAATACGTTCTACTTTTAATTTTTGTTTTGTTTTATTTTTCGTCTCGCATTTCGCAACGTTAAATTTATTATGAAATCAGTCTGAAATCTGGAATAACCAGATATGTATTGTTTACAACCGAGTATTTGTCACAGTAAAATTTTTCATATTAGATTTAGCACGACATTTCGAATGATAAAACTTTGCCTTTAAAATGAAACGATCCACAATCGCGATAAAAAAAAGAAACTTGCAAGCTCACTCGTAAACGATCGAAACCATACCTGATGGCACTTTGAGCGACGACCAAATATCCTGATCAAGATCCTGTGAATTGGCAGGCGGACAATTGATCACAGGAAAAGGCGTATTACCAGAGAGTACAGGACCAAGACCATTGCTTCTGCCAGCGACAGCAACCAGCACAACCTATACGTTCGCAGAAAAAACCCACACTGTTTATTGGCGAAAGCAACGAGAGAAAGAGAGAAAGAAAGATTGCGATACGCCCGCAGAGTTTTATTAATTTTTTTTTCTTTCTATTTCTGACTTTCAGTTTTATCACGTCGACAGCGTCGACGTGTTTATCGAATCGCATTGCGAAATTTATACCTTCTCGCCGCTGCCTTCGTACTCGGCAAGGATACGAATCGTTTCCTCGGTGGCTTTGTGAGCGCTGCTAACGCGAAGTTGAGCTTTCAGTCCAAGCGCGCTCGCGTGTTTGGCGATCTTCTTGCAGTGCTCATCATCGCTCGGCGAGCCCATTAGAATTATTACATGCGCGCTCGGCGGTGGCACTAGGTAATCCAATTGATCGGCCACCCATTTGAAGTTACGCTTCACCGTCTCCAGATCAGACTGCGTCACGTTCGCCAGATTTCTGTAGACCTGAGTGTACAACAGTGAAGAATATTTTAGTCACTTTTTAGCTCTACGCGAAACTTATATAACTTCATTGCATCGCTATAATTTCTACAGCGATCAAAGTTCAAAATTATCTATAAATAAATTGCATCAAGGGCGAAAACGAAGCTGCATGTAAAAAAAAAACAATGAAAGAAAGAAACATCATCTCAATCTTTCCTAATAATCTACCCTCGACCCCATCGTCTGGCGCGCGATGACCTTTCTTCATCATCACCATGTATAAGTACCTGCTTATCTTTCATGAGCCTCTTATCGCCACTGGGCCACAATCGCCACGAGTCGCTGTCGATAATGTCGGCTACGAGAATCTCGCCGTCGGTATCCACGCCGAATTCGATCTTCATGTCGATGAGCGCGCAATCGCGAGTTGCCCAGGCGCGCTCGAGCACCTCGAACACCACCAGGGTGGTGCGCAGCATTATGTCGTACTCGTCCTTGCCGATTGTGCGACCGTTGAGCTTGAAACCAGCCGTGATTATCTGCTCCTTCGACCATTGTGGATCGTGATTCGCGTCGTCCTTGAAGAACGTCTCCTGGAGTGGTGGATTAAAACGGAATCCTTCGGGTACACCTGTTTGTGTATATGGATGGAAGATAATTATTTTTCGTTCGTTCGAAATTTATCTCGCGGTACATCATTCGCGGATTTCGACATACTTGTTTATTGATCACGCATTTAAAAAAAATATGAATGAAAAAGCTCACCGGGATTCCTCTTGAGAAAGCTGCCAGTAGCCAATCTCCTGGTGACCCACTCGATCGGCACCATCTCGCATTTCTTCGAGACGAAAGCCTTGTCCCCGGCGAGCTTCACAAAAGCAGTCTTCATACCAGCTTGATTGAGCAGTTGGAATACTTTAGCGTTGGTGGCATTGCTTATGGCGGCTTTGCCCTCCAGCTCGTGCGACTTGACACCGTCGCCAGCTGTGATGCGATCCTTGCTCTCGAGGTAACATAACTTGTGATCGCTGGCGAGCTCGAAAACCTTCTTGGTTTTGCCCTCGATTATCAGCTTGCCGAGCTTGTAATTGTCTGCGCAATCGAACGGACAGATATTTGAGTTAATTTTTTTTTTAATCAGTTGTGTTTAGTCGCGCGGAGTCACGTGACCATTAAAATTCACGCGATATGATGGTTTCCCTCTCCATCATATACGGATATAGAGCGAAACAGCACTTGTTGCTTGCGCTCTATACTGCTGCTGCGCACGGGGGATTCGAGCCTGTTTTTTTTTCCTCGGGAGTCGAACGAACGCCGACGTACACGTGAGTATTTTTCAATTGTATAATATTGATAATTCGTTGATTCTTTGGTTTTTTTTACACGTTGGAAGATTGGATTTATTCGATTTTAAGTGAGTGTTTACTTTTATGTCAAGAATTAGGAATCTGCGTATACTCGTGCCGGGGGAATGTGTGAAAAAAACCGTTGAAAAATAACCTCTCAAATCGAATGGCGATACGTTGATAATACGCCGCGACTCTGAGATTCGAATTGTACAGTTATTTTTATCATACGAGTGAATTATATACGAGAAACGTTTAATTAATAATACACGCAGAGTTTGCAAATGCCAATAAGCGAGAACGCGTAAATTATGTAAATGAGACAACCTTGCTCCAAAAAAAAATCTATGCGACGAATAACTAATTATACGTAACTATTCTACGTTACAACGGCAATTCGCGCGCGAGAAAAGCCATGAAGAACAACGTAACTTCTTTTTATTTAAAAAAAAAAGGAAGAAAAATAACAAAACTCACCGGTCATGTTTGCAGCCAAGTGACTATCGCACGATTGCCGGCTCGTTGGCTCGTGTGGTTGCTCTTCACTAGGCCTACTCTTCACTCTCTCGCACCATACGCCGCGAGAGAGTTTCCCCACTTTTTCGTTCTCTCTCTCTCTTTCTCAGTTTCTCTCTCGCGGGATTTTAATCAGTGCGCGCGCGCAACAAGTTGTCGATCCCCCCTCGAAGCAGCGATTTGTGTGCCATGCTTGTATATTGAAACAATCGGTTTTTTAAATATACTTTATGCGTCATTGTATATCAGCCAATAAACATATTATTGTTGATGAACTTAACTGAGGCTGTGCGAAAAGTTCATAGTTTGTTTTATTGATTGACGTATGTATGTGACTAGAGAAAGATTTTTTTAAAGGGTTGCCTAATAATTGTTTATCTTGAAGGGGGGGTTCGCGTTATCGTGAATTAAGAAACAAGAATGATGCGCGATGATAATGTTTATCGAATTCGGGAGAGATATAGTTTCTAGATTTATTGTGAAAATTCATGTCTTTGGCATCATCACGGGAATTACGATATTGAAATAAAATAACTTTTTTTTAGTACTATAAACGTGAATATATTACATCACCGAGCGATAAGGAAAAATGTTTTTCAAATAGTTGTCCATCTCGCGTTGCCGAAAAACCCACAGCGTGAATTTTCCGATGTTTCTGTTTTCTTTCGGGGACCCCCCTGTAATTTTCCATTTTAAGATAAAGCCGCATCAGCTGTTGAAATGTCGTTGTTGACGCAATCGCAAAGCATACTATCAAAAAACAATAACGAAAAAAACGATAAAAGTAAAAAAGCGAACAAATTGTTATAAATAAATTGCTCGCGTGTTTGCGCGCGTGGGATGATTAGAAAATGTAAACAATAATAAAATCTACATTACGTAAATTATATTGCTCTCACTCTCTCTCTCTCTCTCTCTCTCTCACTCTATGAGAGTCGACCCCCCACGGGGAGGGTAAGGCCGCGCGCTATGGCTCGGTCATCGCGTCTGACAGTGGAAAAATCCCAAATATATTTTGTATACGAACTGTAGTATATGTAGTCGGAAAAGTTATTTCGGAGATAAATAACCGCGCGTATAAGAAAACAGCTTTCCTAAAAAAGAAGAAAAATACAACAGCTGTATCCCACTCCGAAAATTTTGGGGATTTTCCACGCCGATTTTTCCGAGACCGTACTACGTAGTTTCGCTTTACAACACTTCACAAGATAGAGAATCGAAGAAAGATTCGTACAATGTATAATATGTTATCTTGTAAATTTAGCCGACGCGCACGTGCGATTTCGATTAATCGCGTTTCGGCGTAAATCGGAACTTTGCTTGTATCGAATGAAATTCACGTGTTGCGGAAAATTTCTTTGATTTTAATTGAGAGCTTATCGAGAGAAAAAAAAAATTAGTGCTGGACATTTTGTAAAAAATCTGGGATTTACGACTGAATGTTTATTATTAAATTTATTAATGAATTACTTATCTTTAATCGTAAGCGTGATAAAAAAAAAAAATTCATTCACTTTTAACTTACGACCAGACAATTTATTGTCCTCGTATCCACAATGATAACAAGCAAAATATTCTAATCATGCTACTCCTCCCCCTCCCAGAAAAAAAATTAAAGAATCTGAGTAAATTGCAAACGTGAGTTTTAAATGGTTTTAAAGATCAAACACAACACGAAAACCCTCCGGAGTCCGGAAGAATAAATAGTGTGTATGTGTGTCTGTGGGGGAAGGGGATGGGGGGGGGGGGACCTTACTCTAACGACTTTCCATTGGCCTACGTGATTCCAGCGAGCCCATAATCTTTTGACGCGAGCGTGCAGCGTTGTATAGTCTACGCGCGGCACGAGACACGCCGAGAAGAAGAAGCTGCGAGTTGGTCGCGAACACTCGTCGAGTTAACAGTTGTTATATATATTATTATTATTATATATAGATATCGTGCGCGATTTTATATATATACAGTGAGAGAGAAAGCGAGTTTATTAGGATCAATAAGTTTTATATACAGAGACGCACACCTGGTGAGTAATGATATATATATGTGCAGGCTTTTTTCACCTGCGTACTTTGTTCGGTAATTTTTAAGATTTAGACAATCGTTTTTTTCTCTTCTGTGAATTTTAAGTCACACGATAAAGAAACCAAGTGTCAGTCAACTGCGTATAAGAGAGCGAGAGGATCGGCTTCTAAAATAGCCTCGCCGCGCACGTGCGCGTCTCCCACAAATACACATCACGTGCTTTATATGCTCTTGGTACACGCCATTTCTTTGTTACTTTTGTGTCAAATTTTTAAATAAAAATTCTATTATCAATCGCGTGAAAACTAGAAGTTATAAAAATAACGGAAAGCTGATATATGGATCGTTCATATTAATCATCGCGTCTATTCAGCGTGTACGTATATGTGTGCGGCGCAGGACCTGTTTGGCAGGATGTGATGTATATATGTGGCTTCGGAAAAAAAAAAGAATTTCGCACTCGCGTGCTTTTATTTATGTCTGACTGATATTTCGTTGATTTACATAATCTCTCGTTCGAGAGAGAGGAGGATTTATTTAATTTCGCTTTGTTGAGATTTATCTTTAATTAAGATTCGTTTTTAGAGCTTATCGTAGGATTTTGTAATCGACAAGGTGATCTCCCTTAGTGAATATAACCATCGGTTAATAACTACTTCTGTACATCGAGTACATAATAATTCATCAAAAAGATTTGATATATTAGCGACTATCATTGCGTTACGATACGCTTTTTTTTTTCAAATGTATAACGCGCGTGCTAAATCAACATTTATCATCAAAGTAAATAAAAATTACAAAACTTCATTCGTTCGCGTAAAAAGCATCTTCGTGTTCGAATTTCACCACACTACGCGAAAATGCAACGCGTCAGCCTGCGCGGGACTTGAGAGTTTAACAAGCGCGCTGCGTTGGCATTTTACGATAAGACGCGGCGACGATAAAAAATTAACGGAAATTAAGAGAAGAAAAAAATTTTAAGATTACCCTCGATCTGCCGATTCCCGATTCGACTGCTTTTTTTTTTTTTTTTTGGCCAATCATGTAAGCAAAAAATAAAAAAGAATTGCCACGCTGCGTAGTTATATGGATGTTGAACTACTTTATATCTCGACGCTTTTTGTTGTTGTTTATCTGACGTAATTGCGTGCGTGATTTCCCTTCATTTTCACAGATTATGAATGAACTTTGTATACGATCTATCTGCAATCGAATGTCGAGCTACATCGCATATATATTTATAGAACTAACTTCGATTTACATTGAAACGATGGTGTTATTACATAAAGCTCAGTATACTCGTAATAAATCTGTATAGTTAAACACCGATCAGCAGCACATTTTTTTTTTTTTTACCTTTCGAGGCAGCCTTGCTCCTATTTAACCGATGTACGATCGATGAACGATATTGCGTTATAATCTTCGTATCTGCGGTCGCGTGGTTTTACATTGGTGTATAATAATAGCGTAATTACATGAAGAATTCGTTGTTTATTAATCCTTGAATCTATTCGTATACATTTTGCGTAACGGTATGTGCGTTGAATAATGAAAACTTCATTAGTTATACATGAGATTGTATGTTGTATCGTTTCGGAAAATTATCGCTTCTCTTTCGATAGTCGAACCATCGATTTGGATTTTTCCAAACACCAATTTGATCTTTATCACGAGCAAACATGTTTACCTCCAAAAAAAATATAATGTATGAGAAACTGATAAAAACCATCAGAGAATTCCCTATGACGCTTCTTCTTCTTTTCTTTCTGTTGTTGTTTCGGGCTGTTAACTCGAATGGAAAATAATTGTATTAAATGATGAAATAATCGCTTGATTGCGAAAGCAACAATGAGTTTATGCATATACGGTTATCAATCATGAGGTTAACGGGTCATGCATAACAAGCTAGCAGGGGGGTCTCTCTCTTCTCTGTCTCTCAACTCTGTGTAATTATTGAAACGTGATGTTGATCTATCGTAATTTTTTCGTGATTAAAAGCCGCGCATCGTACGATCTCTCTCTCTCTCTCTCTCTCTCGCAGTACACGACCTTGACACAAGAGTTTAATACACTCCGAAATGTATAGTATAAAAAAAAGAAGATGAAGATTGATATCGCGACGCGTCGATTGGAAATATGTGTATATACATTGAAAAAAAAAACCGGTTTAGAGAGATAAGAGGCTCGTGCGATTAATTATTACGCACGTTTTTCTCTCTCTCCACGCGGCTTTTATCATCTCACACATGGCTAGACACAGACTAAAGTTCCCACATAACGCAAGCCTTTGACCTTACCCAAATTTCCTCATTCGGCGGGAGTTTTTTTTGGCCTTGTAAAACGAGCGTAACATTACAAAATCCGTTTCAATCGACCCATGTAAATCATCATCAATATATCGAAAAAAAAATCGTATACACAGAGCTGCCGAGCCGCAACGAGGATGTCGGGCTGCTGCCAAGATGATATCCAGGAAGAAGGTGATAGCACGTGTTGCTCGGCATCGATGTCCCGACTGCAATTGAACGACGAGCCAACGAAATCGACCAGCACCACAGATCAGCTGCAATTAACGCGGCGATCGCTGCCGAGAAGCAAAGGCGAGACTCGAGGTCAGAAAGGCACCGGATTGACACACGAATGCGGTGTATTCGGCTGTATCGCCGCGGGTGATTGGCCATCTCAAATCGACGTGCCGCAAGTGATATGCCTCGGTAAGTTATCATCGTCAAATCTCTCAAAATATCGACGTACGAAACGAATGAATAATAATGGTATACTTTTTTTTTTACAGGACTGGTGGCACTGCAACACAGGGGGCAAGAGAGCGCGGGCATAGTGACATCGGAGGGCGTATGCGCCAAGTCGTTTCACGTGCACAAAGGCATGGGTATGATCAACAACATCTTCAACGACGACAGTATGCGCAAGTTGCGCGGTAATCTCGGCATCGGACACACGCGTTACAGCACCAGCGCCGCGAGCGAGGAGGTGAATTGCCAACCGTTCGTCGTGCACACGGCTCACGGCGCATTGGCGGTAGCTCACAACGGCGAACTCGTCAATACCGAGTCGTTGCGAAAAATGGTACTTGGTCGCGGAGTTGGCTTGTCCACGCATTCGGACTCCGAACTGATCACACAGGCGCTCTGTCTTAATCCACCCGAGGGTGAACTCAACGGACCCGACTGGCCGGCACGCATCAAACATCTCATGCAACTGGCGCCGTTATCCTACTCCCTTGTCATCATGCAAAGGGATCGCATATACGGCGTTCGAGATCCATACGGCAATCGGCCACTTTGTATCGGCAAAATCGTACCGATTGGTCATTTAGGTAGGTCTTTGTTATTCATACTTGGCTTTTTAAATGGATAATTCGCTTGTAAACGAGAGATTTATTTCGTACAGGACACGATTCCGACGACGACAACATCGAGGCCGAAGGATGGGTCATCTCGTCCGAGTCCTGTGGTTTCCTCAGCATCGGAGCCAGATACGTGCGCGAAGTGTTCCCCGGTGAAATTGTCGAGCTGACGAGAGAGGGAATCAAGACCGTCGACATTGTCGAGCGTCCCGACAAAAAAGCTCAAGCTTTCTGCATCTTCGAGTACGTTTACTTCGCCAGAAGTGACAGTATTTTTGAAGGTATCGTATCAATTAAACAATATTTTATAAATAATAAATGTTAGACGTTGTTGATTAAATTATTTTGTCTTACAGGACAAATGGTTTACTCGGTGAGAATGCAGTGTGGCCGAGTTCTGGCGCAAGAATCGCCGATCGACGCTGACATTGTCAGTTCCGTACCGGAGTCTGGTACTGCTGCTGCGCAAGGGTATGCGCGTGAGGTAATAAAAAAAAAAAAAAAATAAGCAATTGGTAATTGTTATAAAGAGAATGGTCGGTAATTGAGATCGTTAATTTTCAGTCTAAAATTCCGTTCGCCGAGGTGCTCTGTAAAAACAGATACGTAGGCAGGACATTCATTCAACCGAGCACGAGACTCAGGCAGCTCGGCGTCGCCAAGAAATTCGGCGCTCTGTCGGAAAACGTCAAGGGCAGAAAAATTATTCTCATTGACGATTCGATCGTCCGAGGAAACACCATTGGACCCATTATAAAATTATTGAAGGACGCTGGAGCTAAAGAGGTGAGATCTATAAGAAACTTTAGTCGCGCATTTAGAATCAAATTTATTACTTCCTTTAGAATCTTTTGAAAATACATGTATTTTCTTAAAATGTTTTACGTGAGGAACTTGTAATTCAAAATGTACTAAGTTAGTTAAAAAGAAGGATGGTAATATCAAGTAAAAGTGATAAATTAAAACCGTAATAAAAGACTATCAACTTTAAGTTAAAACTTTCGATAAATTAAAACTAAATTTTTCTTTAAAAAAAGAAATAACATCTTTCAAACAACGATTTTCGTGTGATCTGAACTTTGAAAAATATTATGGCTAGGTAACTAATTTTCGTTTAATATTTACAGGTACACATCCGCATCGCCTCACCACCGTTGAAGTATCCATGTTACATGGGTATAAATATCCCAACACGCGAGGAGTTGATAGCGAATCGACTGGACAACATCAAATTGGCAAAGCACGTGGGTGCCAACAGCCTCACATATCTGTCAGTCGAGGGTCTTGTTCAAGCTGTACGACATGGAATGGACAATCGTGAGAGTAGTTACATTGGTCATTGTACCGCATGCCTCACTGGCGAATATCCCGACGAGTTGTCGAGTGATCTCAGCTGGTGAAGAGAGAACAAGAAAAGATGTGTTTTAACGAAAGTGAAGTTAAATGAACGATTTTATACTTATTGAGGCATTTTTTTTTTTTTTCATGACATCCGAAGGCGGTTACGCGCGCTCGTCGATGTACATACTATATAAGTGAATGATTGTTTTTTCTTTTTTTTTCGTATATATAAGATCATTTATAGAGCTAAGCATGGTAATACCTCATGAAATAGTGTATGTTAATTATGTAACATCTATGTATACATATGTATGTTGAGTTTAAATTTAATGTACAGCTTGATATTTTTGTTATAAAAAGTCATACTTTTGAGATAAAATTTTGTGTTCTTCTTCTTACCTTATATCACAGTTAGCTATTGTTCTTTTTCTATAAAATTGTCATCCTTGTAAAAATAATCAGCTATTTGGCAGTTGATTAGAAGTTTCACTAAATGCTTTCAGCTTTTCACTTATTTCTCTCATTTTGGCTTCTCGCTTCTCCTGCTTTCGTTTTTCCTTCTCAGAAACTGAAGGAAGTTCTATATTTAATTCCTCTGCTAATAACCTGTCATTTTCTTCTATGAGCATTTCATCAATATCCATTTGCTCTTCTACATTATGTTTAGATTCGATATTTGTATCTACATCTACACTATCAAGATGATTATTTGTATCCTTTGATGAATTATTTTCCAAATTATTGGTAGACTCTGGCAATTTAATTCCAGAGGAGTCTTTAAAAAGTTTTTCTGACACGGACACTGTAGATACCTTTTTCTTTCTGACAGTCTTTTTTTGTACTTTCCCCTTTGCAGTCTTTTCTCTAACTCTCCCAACACTTTTTATTTTATGCAAAATTCTTGATTTTTCTTGCTCCTTTGGTATATCATCATCAATCCAAGGTGTACTATCTTTTGAAGTTGAAGGTCCAGGATCAATTACATTTAATGTTTTTTGTCTCTGCTCATTTTCCTTGTTTATTTCTGTCATTTGCAATGTATTTTCTAGACTTTCAATTTGCGAGTTAAGATCACCGTTATGGTCTTCATTTTCAACATCTTTACTAATTTCAGCCTCTCCTTCCATGCTCTTGTACATAGCAAAAGGATTATCTTCATCTGATTCAGATTCTGGTTCAAACCCTCTAGCACGCAACTCTTTTCTAAACTCTTGTTTTCTGAGATACTCGTTAAGTGCATTCATTCTATTATTGCGTGATTCATTCCAAAATGCAAATGCTGAAGAGTATATAATTCAAAAGTTAAATACATGTCAATATACAATTTTAGTAAAACTTCTAAGTGAGAACTTAAGTATATTACCTTCTTCTTGATATTTTGGTGGCACTCCAGCTTCTTTGATTGTTTCTATATTTGGAATGCATTTGCTATTTTCTGAATCACCGACAACTTCATACCTGGGTGTCACAAACGCCCTTTGCATTTTAAGAATTTTCCGCGTTTTCCGAAAGTATTTCAAAGTTGGAATTTTGTCAAAAACTGGATCATCGATTGCTGGGTTGTCATCCTTTTCAAAAAACATGTACGTTCCCACAGCATCTTCGTAGACTCCTTGAAAAAACTGAAAATCGAAATACAATTCATTTGCTTTTAAAAATAATCTCAGTGTTTTTTCATTGCTTCACAAAAAATGCATGAATCTATTATACCTTGCCATTAACTTGCATAACTGGATGATCAGAATCCAAACCAAGCATGTCCAATTTCAAATTTTCATTACTGAACACGTCGTTTGTTGCGCAGTTGTCAAATTCTACGTAAACAAGAATTTCCTCCTCGTCCTCTTCCAATTCTGAATCTGAATGAGACATTTTTTAATGACAGTTGCCTTATAATAAAACGCTGAAACTTTATTAACAAGTTGAATCAGCAGGAACAATTCCGAAGGCCCATTCGTGTTATTTTGAGGTTAGAAACCACAAGCTTTCAGTTGCGCGCCAATGTTCGAAAATTACCAATCAGGTAGCAATTTACCATCTCGCACGTGCAATTTACAATATCCGCACAAGGTAAAACAGGAAACTATCGATATTAAATCTCTTTTTATTATTAATTCTCACACAAATTTAAATAAAATTGCCTTGCATATTGCCAGAATATAGTAGGATCTTCATTAGTTGATAATGAATGGTTTTTATTATGAAAAACATGATTTCAATAATTTTCAAGTGCTGTCAGCTGTGTTCTGTGTTGGTATTCGTGTTTTCCCGCACTTTCCCGCACGTTTTTTGTTTGCGTTCCTCCACGTGGATAAAGTTGTTTGTTTTTTATGTAGAAATAGTTAGTTAAGTATAATTAGATAATTTGAAAAGTTTTCTTTGATAGAAAATATCTAATTAGATATAGAAAAACCATAAAGACTGATGTTTACGAAATAAATTGAGGGTAAGATGAATGAAAATATCAAATACATAACCTATGAAAAAATGTTTATAAAGCCTACTTTTGTAATAATCAAAGTTATTTATATCATTACAGCTTTAATTTAACGTTGAAAATGGTACGCCATAATAATCAATTACCCGACAATCTTCCTCAACTGCAGAATCTTATTAAACGTGATCCAGAGTCTTACAGAGAAGAAGTGAGTAGAATGATATTACATTATCAAATAAAGGCATCTTGTTAGTTCGATTAATAATAATCGGTTTATTCAACAGTTTTTGCAGCAATACCGCCACTATAAGTCAACTTTGGAAGTATTTGGTTTCACCCCAGACAAATTCAACAAAAGCCTTGATGAGTTGGTTATGTTTTTGGCGCAGGTGAGAGTTTGATAACTTTGCTTTTATTCAATTATTTAAAGTAGCTTTCAACTTGACAGCATAGTAAATGGACTTTTTATCTCACGTTTTTTTTAAATATTTTTATTTTTCATTTAATTGCTA
This sequence comes from Galeopsomyia nigrocyanea, assembly GCA_035047105.1. Classification (NCBI taxonomy): domain Eukaryota; kingdom Metazoa; phylum Arthropoda; class Insecta; order Hymenoptera; family Eulophidae; genus Galeopsomyia; species Galeopsomyia nigrocyanea. The sequence continues at coordinate 3,784,532 of JAWWMK010000008.1, forward strand.
GAAAGTCTGTTTACTAAACTAAGTTGTTTACAGACTGTTTGACAACTATCCAGAGCCATTCTGATCTTCTTTCAGGTCTGAAAACTAGAGCTTGTCAAGTTGGGCATCTATACACACATGCTTAGCAATTAATTTCATAAATCCATTTGCGTACAATTTTTTTTTATTCATCATTCAAAGTACTTATTAACATAATTTATCATGGAAGAGTGCGTAAAAGTGTTGGGTGAAGAAATCAAATGTAGAGATTTGCTCATACAACGATTGTACCAATTGCTGGCTGACGAGATACAGTTCCAAAGTATTTTCATTTATGGTCATGTTTCTTGCGGTAAATCCTTCATCCTTCAAAAATTACTGGATTACTTGAGTCACACTGAAGGCCACAAAGCATGCTTTGTCAATTGTCTTGAACATGTAACTACCAAGAGTATGTTGGAAAAGATCATAATAGATCTTTCCTCCATTAAGCTAACTGCAGCCAATGGCTACAAATTGGACAGAAAATGCGATGACTTTGTTGAATTTGTATCAGAAATGAAAAAGATTGCCTCCAGCAGGCCAGAACCAATTATTATTGTACTGGAGAGATGCGAGAAACTGCGCGATATGGATGCAAATCTGTTACCAGCCTTACTTCGTCTACAAGAACTGGTAAATTCTACCAACGTTTGCACAATCTTTGTCAGCGACATTATCTGGGAAAAGTACAGAACGAAAATTGGCATGTACGAGCCTATTAGAATCCACATCCCTCAGTATTCCAAGAATGAGCTTCAGCAGCTCTTGTGTTATCTCACCAAACCTGAAGAATATGATGACAAATTTTACGCAACGTACATTAACCTTTTCCTTTCGGTTTACTATCGCTTCTGCCGCGATCTCAATGAGCTACGTTATATGGCAAAAAAGAACTTTATCAAATACTGCGAACCCATTGAGAATGGTACCATCGATTCTAAAAACACTAACGCTCTGTGGCTCAATGCGCAAAAAATCTTGAAAGCCAACCTCGAGGTGATTTATCTTCGCGTTTCTGCCGATGACTTCGATCAACAAAACGAGTTGTCACGCGAGCTGGAGTCTACAACGAAATTGGCATTGAGCTTCGACTTGCCTGCATACGCGAAATTTTTACTTATTGCTGCCTATTTGGCATCTTACAATCCACCAGGTGAGGATAAGAGAATTTTCATGAAGAATGTTGGTCAAAAAAGAAGAAAGAAAAAATCCATCAAAACAATGATGAAAGAAAAGGTTTCGTTGCTGAAAGAAGGTCCAAAAAGTTTTCCATTGAGAAGGATGTTCGCTATTTTTTGTGCGATCAGCGACGAGCCTATGGATATGAATGCTATTCTGTTGACTCAAGTGCCTTCGATGTGCCAGTTAGGATTGCTTTCTGTTGTGGGAGATAATAATATCGATGAACCAAAGTACAAGTGTTGCGTTACCTTTGAGTTTGTTATGGTCATTTCCAAAATGGTTGGCTTTGAGCTGAAGAAATACTTGTACGACTTTTTAGATTAGGTATATTTATTGAGCTAATCTCTACATTTCGTGAAGATATGGATTGGGATCGCAATCATTTCTTATTTATTTTGTACTTTTTATACGTACTATTTTTGTATACCATTGGAATTCAATAAATAATATTTTACAAGTATACTTCAATTTTTGTATGACATTACTAAGCTATGCATTTTTTATTTAGTACTTACCATTATTTGGTAATAAAACGAAATTAATCATTTTAAAGATAAGCATGAATAAAAAATTCATTCACGAGTATACCGCCAAATAATTGTTAAACATGTGTTGATGCAGTCTTGCTTTGAATAATTTTAATTTTTCAGTCCATTAAACCAGCAAATTACAAAATTTTACGAATATTTCATAAATTATTTTTATACAGGTCGCCTACCATTATCGTGATGACTTAAAGACTTTTCCCCAAGAACTCATTGATATTCTCAAAAACAAAAATACCGTCTTGGACAGTGAAATGCGTATGGTTGGTATTATTAACAAAAAAATTTCGAATTCCAAGCAAGCTTAATTACAATTCATGTAATCTTCGTTTTACAATTTTTTTGCAGACTTTTTGTCGCGCACTTATCCTACTCCGAAACAAAAATCTTCTTGAACCAACAGATCTTCTAAGTCTGTTCTTTGAACTATTGCGTAGCCAGGATAAAGCGCTCAGACAGTTTCTACAAACTCACATTATAACGGATATAAAAAATGTCAATGCAAAACACAAGAACGCCAAGGTCAACACTGTGCTCCAAAATTTCATGTTCAAAATGCTAAAAGATTCGAACGCAAGAGCCGCGAAAATGTCAGTGGACATTATGATCGAGCTGTACAACAAGAACGTTTGGAACGTCGCGAAAACGGTCAACGTCATCGCGACTGGCTGCTTTTCCAAGATCACAAAAGTCATGGTGGCTAGTCTTAAGTTTTTCTTGGGCACTGATCCCGATGAAGAGGACAGCGACGACAGTGATACCGATGACGAGCCCAACATCAAGGAAGTCATGATGGCTAACAAAGTTAACAAGAAGACGAAAAAGAGAGAGAAGCAGTTGAAAAAAGCTAAGAATCTCTATGTCGTACGTATTTTTTTTCGCCAAAGCTTACGTTGAAATATCATTGTAATCAACAATTTTTTTTATTTCAGAAATCTAAAAAGAAGAAGTCGAAAGCTCCACAATTCAATTTCTCGGCACTGCATTTGATCCACGATCCACAAGGTTTGGCCGAGAGACTCTTCAAGCAATTGGAAAAGAACAATGACAGATTCGAAGTCAAAGTCATGACGTTAGATGTCATTTCCAGACTGATAGGATTGCACAATTTGTTCCTCTTCAACTTTTATCCATACTTGCAACGTTTTCTTCAGCCACATCAAAGAGGTAAAGTGCAACCGATTTCATTATAGAACTACAGATTTTCATGGATTGTATTTTATTTTTCAGAGGTCACCAAATTGCTGCAATTTGTCGCACAAGCGTCGCACGAGCTAGTTCCACCGGACATAATTCAACCGGTATTGAAAACACTGGCCAATAATTTCGTTACCGAGCGGAACTCTGCTGACGTAATGGCTATTGGGTAATTACTTTCATCTTCAAACACACTGTTTTTTTTTTCAAGAAATCAATAATAATTCTACGCTCAATTTGCTTTCAGGTTGAACGCAATCAGAGAAATCTGCGCGCGATGTCCACTCGCGATGTACGAGGATCTGCTTCAAGATCTGGCAGCGTACAAGGGTAACCGTGAAAGAAGTGTGATGATGGCAGCGAGATCTTTGATTGGTCTTTACAGGCAAACAATGCCGGACATGTTGCACAAAAAAGACCGAGGTAGACCGACGGAAGCTACCGTTGCTCTGGAGCCATTGAAGTACGGACAGGTTGCTGCTAAGGAGTTTGTAAAGGGCGCTGAAGTTTTGTTAGAGCCCCAAGACGATACGTTGGAAATTGACAGCGATAATAGTGACGTAAGATCGATACTTTTTTGATCATTTGTTGTTTATATTGTTGAGAGAATTGCAATAACTCAAGTGACACGTATATTTCAGGATGACGATCAATGGGTTGATGTTCAGCATAGTAGTGACGAAGGTGGAGACGATGGACAATGGGTGACGGACGATGAAGAAAATGAAGAGGAAGGAAGTGATTTAGAAAGTGAAGATGATGAAGAAGATGAAGAAAATGAAGAAGGTGAAGATGAAGAAGGTGAAGAAAATGAAAAAGGTGAAGAAGATGTCGAATCTGGCAATGAGGATGGCGGTGACGAGGAAGACGAGAATGAAAGAAGACCAGCGCCCAGAGCCAGAGTATCCGTGAAGCGTCTGAAGAAAAAAACCAATTCGAAATTGGAGCGAAAGAAGAGGAAATTGCAGGAAAAACTGAAGTTACAAGAGAAACTCAAAGCACAGCGTAATGTGGAGTACACGGGCGAGAGACAAGCCAAAGCGTCGCAAGTATCGATCGATCGAATTTTTACGGATGAAGATTTCAAAAGGATCGATATGACTTTGGTGAAGCAGCAAGTGACGCACGCAAAAAAATCCACGAAAAGGCCACTCGAGGAGGACAAAGGTAAGGGTGAATTGGTCAAATTGGGTGACATCGAGAATATCTACAAGAAGAGGAAACACGACAAGCAAGCTCGTTTGGAGAGCGTTAAGGTATTTTAATATCTTGGCAGAATTAAAAATTGATTTTTCACTTGTTTTTAATTGACCAATCGTTTAATTTAATTTACAGAGCGGACAAGTCGACAGAGAAAAATTCGGCTACAAGGACGGCCGTCAGAATCCTCACAGCAGTAAAACCAATCGCGAGAGAAACAAGAAAAAGAACTTCCAAATGATCAAGCACAAAGTCCGGGGAAAGACCAAGCGATCTTTCAAGGATAAACAAGTAGCTCTGAGAAACCACTTGCTCAAGTTGAAGAAAATGAAGTGAAGTTAGTTATATAAATATATGATATGTTTCTGGATTTTTATGATTACTATGATACTTATTTTAAAAACTCATTGAAAAATGAACCATTTTATTAATTATAATATACTTTATTATGAATATACAACTGTTTCAATAACTCTTCCAATTTTCATTGCGTTTCAGTCATTCGAAATCGGTATTTGCGGTAGATTTGGAGTACAATTTAAACTAATAAGGGCACATAAGACTGTTGCATCTATTATAAAAAAAATCTAAAGTCAATTGTTACATTAGCATATGGTAGTTTCAAAACCTAACGTCGTCAAAACTCCAAAACGTACTAAACAGCCGGTATGTATAACCGGTGACAATACAGCAGGGTGGGCGGAGTAAAATAGTGTCCGAAACACGTGTTCCCTCTTTTTCTCTCATGCCTCGCGCGCATAGATAAAATTCCACGCGCGCACAGTTCTGCTTCTGCTGCTCGCTCGGGGGCGTCGCTTCATCACCGTGCACACACATGCACACAGACTATATACTTTTACCAGCAGCGTGGCTTAGATCATCGTCGCGACGAGCGAGGAAAAGACCGCGCCGCGCCAGTATACACCGAGCACGCGGGGAGTGTGCACATTAGTCGCGCATTCCGAAATAAACCCCGAAAACGTGATCGATTGTTATCTCGTTAAATGTATTGTTTTAAATATCTAGTCTCGTGTGAATGATGTGTAGCGCGAAGTGAGAGGATGTATCAGAGTAGGAGTGCGCTCATCGAGTATATATCGTGACCATACACGTGGGATCCGTGAAGAAAATTGCATATGCTCGGATAAGTTGCAGATAGTGGAATAATGCTGATAGACGAGGAACCACAGTGGACGGCGACGTCCACTGACGACGAACTCTTTCCAGATTTTGCGACTTTCGGTACGTTTTTATTTTTATTTATTTATATATAAAATGCATTATCGACAACGCATATGTCTATATAAGTATTTATATACGTTTCAAAGTTTTTTCGCTCGTGCTCGCGGCCTTCTCGAGATAAGCGACGGCGGCGGCAGCACGCGAAGTAAATTGTACATTATGCCAACGTGTATAGTCCCACAAAAACGATTATCAATAATAGCGCGGCGGCGGTGGCGGCATTAGCTTCGCAACTGGGACGGTCGTATGGATGTATGTAAATACGTGTCTATCATGGCCACAATAGATCGTTAAACGGGAACAGTTTTTTTTTTCTTGCCCGTGAAAGTTCGACGTTGCCTTTCGCGATGACGAGTAAAAAGGGCTTTCACTATATAGCGGATTTTACAAATGACTCAATATGCTTCGCCGCGAACACGTGGTTTTACCCATACATACATTATATCGTATATGACGAAATCCTATTTTCTGAGGACCAGAATTGAAAAATTTTTTTTTCGCCGCTTGGGCTACCGGACCTATTTCCTTTTCTTATTTAAGGTATATAGTGACGGAAAATGCGCGTGAACATTAGAAAAGTCTGCAGGAACTACTTTTTCGGCATTTTCCCATTATAATCGAATGGGCTTTTCTCACCGAAAATAGGCGAAAAACGGCATTTCTTCAAATATTTATTCCTCGGCTTCTAAGACCGCTAGAAACATTTTTGACCAATCAAAATGATAGCAAAAAAGAAGACCTTTATGCAGAAAAAAGTTTCATTCAAAAATAATTATCCGGTGGCAAGTTATCAAAAAAATTGCAAAATAATTACATTTTTGGTTTGTTATTAATATCGAAAAAATGATGAAAAAAGTAGTTCCTGCATGCGGACTTCTCTAATGTTCTCGAGCATTTTCTGTCACTATATACCTTGAATAAGAAGAGGAAACAGGTCCGGAAGCCCTAGCGGCGAAAAAAAAATTTTCAATTCTGGTCCTCAGAAAATAGGCATTGTTTTCTGGATTTCGTCATATACGCGGTTGTTACGATGATTTTCTCGATGCTTCTTTCGCATTTGCGAGTGAATGATCTTTGAGAGATCTTTGTTTTTGTTATTTTGGGTTTTTTTTTCTGAGTTGTCGGACACATGGACACAAAGTCATTGTTAATTAAGGTTTTCGTTTCAAGTGTATTTTGGTTGTTTTTTTTCTTCATCTCGTGGATAAAGATTCGCTTTTTGGTAAAAGCTCAAGCGCGATAGTCTTTGTTTCGGAAAGCAACTCGTCAAATTTTTCCGGAGTGTCGCTGAATTAAGCGACAGAATGAAGATTTTTAGTGTCTTGAAAAAAAAAGTTTGAAATCGAGAGTCCTTCCATGTAAGCCGGTTACCGGTTATCGAACAGGCTTTTATATACATAGACAGTGCTCGTACATATATTATAGTCTTCCTTCATTAAATTCAATGGGCAACTCGCAAACTTTCAAGGTGCCCCCTTATGCGAAGCGCGAGAAACTTTTTATTTTTTTATTTTTCTATTTATAAATTTCACATCTACTATACATTCTTTTTGCTTTTACAAACAAGCGTTTTGCAAAATTGGTAAAAACGGCATGATTTTTTTTTTGACTTTCAAAAATCTTCGTAAAAAAATCAAGGGATATTATATACCGGATGACTTTTGAATCTCAGTTCTTTTTTATACCCTACGCCGTCCTCGAAAAGTATTTCCCGACCGGTTTCTCGAGGGGTTTTCCCCTCCTCATCGTCCTTTTTGTTTCACGCACCTTAAACTATTCCTTTCGTATACTTACGCGTCTTTCTCAAACTATATACACACACACGCACTTGCACCGGATGCCGTCTCGTCTACACGATTGGTTTTTTTTTTCGAATGTATTATAGATGTGTATCTTTTTTTTCACGACACACGTGTCGCGTTTTCAGTTATTATTCAAGCCTGAACGTGCGTGAATAATGTTATCGCACCTCGACGGATAATAATCGTTCATTATTTGAATTAGAATGAAAAGACAAGTGTCACAATAGGTCTAATATTCGTTTATGATGTCTTATCTGCAGTGTTCTATTTTTTTCGAAACGCAAATAGTAAAGAATTAAAGTGTGGCCCAATAATAGTATAATAACGATAGTCCGGGGGCTGGGTATGCTCCCGTGTGCATTAAGGTGTCCAAGGAAAAAAAGTGGTCAATCTTATGTATTTTG
>JAWWMK010000008.1:3794430-3814752 GCA_035047105.1 Galeopsomyia nigrocyanea
TTTGACCAATCAAAATGATAGCAAAAAAGAAGACCTTTACGTAGAAAAAAGTTTCATTGAAAAATAATTATCCGGTGACAAGTTATCAAAAAATAGCAAAATAATTACATTTTTAGTTTGTTATTAATATCGGGAAAATTTTGAAAAAATATAGTCCCCGAAGACTTTTCCAATGTTCACGAGCATTTTCCGATACTATATACCTTCAAAAAGAGCAGGAAAAAGGTCCGGAAGCCTTAACATTAAAAAAAATTTTTGCCATTCTAGACCCCAGAAAAGTGTGTTTTTTTAAGGATTTCGTCGTATCCGTATACGTGTGTTTTTATTTTATCTGTCCATCGCAAACGAAAAGTAAAATAAATGTCTCGTCGCTCGTACTATAGGCGTGCGTTTAGCAATGCTCGACGGATTTCCTTTCCTGTATAATATGCACGTTGTAATCTTTAATCTCTTGGTTAAAGTCGTGACACGTAATACTTATATGGACAGTTTTCTTCGCCGGAAATGCAATTGCATGATATTCGAATTGTCGGTCAAACGAGGATGAAAAGTGAAAAAAAAGTAGAAAGCCATGTGTGGCAGATGCTGAAAACTCATTCGACCCTTATCTCTCTCTCTGCGGAACGTTTGGGAAAAAGGGAGGGGAATGACGGTTAGACCAATCGATACATAAATGTTCCCGCATGAGTTTTTCATTTGTCGTCGAGGGAATGCGTGAATGGATGCTGTAATTTTTATGAGTAATTTTGGAATGTTTATTGTTAATCGTTCTTTTACACTCGTTTCAAAGTTAAAATAAGTTCAATAATCAAGTGTCATCGTATTTTATTTTCACTTTGGCTCAGTATGTTGTAATAACAAACATTTACGAATGAGTAATTCAAAAATCATTCGATAATTTGCAATCGGAAAAGCCTTGACTTAAATAAAGAAAATGCATACACAAGGCTCAGTGTAATATTACAAAAATTTACGAATGAGTAATTAAAAATAATTCGATAAATTGCTATCGGAAAAGGAGCCGGGTTGACTAAAAACGGAATTCTTATCTTGAGCATATAACACAAATGTCGAACAACGGCGTGAGAGTGAAAAGTAAAAAACGCCCGCAGTTGGGACACTATCTCCTCTCAAAAAACACCCGTCGATAAAAGCTTCTTGTTCCGGGAAAACGCAACTGTCGTCATCCAGCACGCATACGGGCCGATTTTTGTACGTAAAATTTTAGCGACGATGAATCACCCAACATTAGTATTATTCGCTCGTATTGTACAAAAAAAAAAGAAAATGCGCTATTAGTTAAAAATAGCATTTAGCAAGTTTATTTTTTTCGAGAATAAGTAGACTATTAGCGAACAAAACCACTCGCACGGTGCGCCTTTATATACAGTTCTCTAATCGCTCGCACGCCTAATGATAATTTCTAATGAATTCGCGCCTCGTGTGATAGGATAGTAGCCCAATTAATGCCGTTTGTTTCTATTACAAAGTGTGGAGAATGAATATTCGATGAACCGTATTCGATTCTCCGCGTGGAAAAATGAAAAAATCCATACACGCGCTAAAAAACTATTTTTGCACTCTATATGCGTTATCGTTTACGAGGCACGAAAAGTTCAATGTAAGCGATAAGCCGCGTACAATTGCTTCTCGAACTAGCACACGGCTTCGATTTTATTTTATTTTTTTTTAATGCCCCGCGACGAAAAGTTGACGCTTTGAAAAATGTGGCGCGATTGGAAATTGCGGTTTTTTTTTTATTGAGTCTAAATCTACACAAAAAAAAATTTTTAAAACGGCTTTCTAGACTAATTTTTCATTCCAAATAAAGTTAATTATTTATATAATTGAAGAGAATGATAAATTAATCACCACATTTTTCAATCCCCCCCTCTTGCCCCCCTGGTTTTGTTACTTTGAGTTTTCTTATATCTACACAAAGAAAAGTGAAAAATTCCAATTATCGTCTATCCATCGCAAAAGACGTTGTTTAATTGGCTAAAAAAAACCCCATTTCGTCTTCTTTGCGTACTAATGAAGCTTACAAAAAATCTTAGATGTAAAAAAAAATTTTTATTTGGAAATGAATCTTTTGTGTAGATTTAGACGCAGTCTTTTCTTTTCATTTTATGCCGATAACATTTGATAAATTACTTGCTATTTTTAACAATTGAATTGTGTATCGTTGTGATCATAGTTACAATGTATCGTCAAGTGTTTGTTAAAGAAATGCAAAAAAAAAGAAATGTCAGGAAAGATTACACCTGAAATTCGCAAATTTGCACTTATTATACTTCGCAAAACGAAATCGAAAACGGCTTACACACGCCGAAAATAAAAATCCGCTGACGCAAAAAAAACGTGCAGTCCGCAAATGCAAAAGTCGTTTTAGCACCTGTGCGCGAGCGACTCCTTGTAGAAAAAAAAAAACAAAATTCGTCCTCTCTCATATATATTTGCCGGCCGGCCGGCCTCCGTAAAGTTCATTGACACGTTTGTCAAAGCATTCACCTCTATCATCATTCTCGCCTTTCCAGTTTCGGCTTATAATAGGTACCTTTTGCACGGGAGGGGGGCTTCTTACACGTGGGATGGATAGAATTTTTTTTTGGATGCGCGTGATCGAGCAATTTTTAACTTTCAGCAGCCTCCCCTTTCAAAAGCGTTTGAAATATGTATGTAGCGTGATATGCGTGTATGTACATACAGCGGCTGAAATTTTTATTGACGCTGATTCGTAACTTCCGATGCGGATCAGAGATTTATTCGAATTGCTTAGCCCTGACGTATTTTTTATTAGAGCATGGTTTCAATCAACCTTCGCGTCGTAGATCACTTCGAATGAAAATTTTTATTTCCCAAAGTATAGCTTTCAGCTCAATAACATGCCCGTGATAATTGTTTCAAACGACAAGTCGTATACTTACGCAGAAGACTAAAACAAGCACTCGGCTGAACCTGTGAAAAAGCTGCGCCGCACGCTTCGTTTACCGCGTGCTCTCTTAATTTCTCTTTCCTGATCGCACACGAATTATGTAATTTTTCTTTTTTCTCGCGTAGCATAAAACAACCCAAAACACAATGACGCTATTGTCTCTCACGTGTCCCGCTAATTCTGAGAACGTTGCATTTCCCCCTGTCATTTCACTCTTTTTTTTTTCTCTCGCACTTGACCGTGTCGCCCTTTTAAAGCCTCTTCTCTTCACACGCTATGTACAAACACAGAACGTGGCCGCGCCGCAGCTAGTGTGTACGCGGCTTGACGCTTCACTCGGGTGCAGCCACTGGCGGCTTCTAATCGGCTCCAGCACGACGACGCACGTTGCTGCTGTGTAACTCTGACATAAATATACAAAATAATTCGTCGCGACATGTACATCATCGATTCTAATATAAGTAATGAAATCGTCTTACGACAGTGCGCGAATGGCTTTCTTGATGATACTAATCGCGTATTTGTTTTCTGTGCAGAGGATGAACCCGCCCTACCGGCCGACGACTTCCTCGAGGCGCTTAGCTCGGGTCTCGAAATCCCGTTGCTACTCAATGGCGAAGGCTCACCTGTTTACGACGAGAGTGCCGACGAGATCATGAAGAATGCCTTGGAGTCGCAGACCCTGGAGGACATTGACTTTAGCTTCATGGACACTGACGAGTCGAGGATAGACTTTACGGATTTCTACACAGTTGGTGAGTGGCTTTTGCTTGCAGTTTGACTCTTGATCTCCATGAGTGTGCGTGTGTTTTGAGTATTGCCATCGTTTGCTTTTTAGATGAGAAGAATAACTCAGTAAAACTAGAGCCCAAGAGTCCCTTCGTACAGCTGCCACTCTCACCCAGTCCTAGTCAATCCGACTCGTCTAGTGGATCTGAGTGGCCAAGCGAGACCTCTAGCGTTACTAACAGTGAGAGTAAGGTGTGTTTTGAACCCTTGACAGTGCATACATGATTGATTGATTGATTGCAAGTTTATAATTTGTATGTGTGTTTTATTACAGTTTGGATTAGAGACACCACCAATTTCTCCACCTAGAAATGATTCCCCTCCGACATCACCTCAACCAGCACAGACAGTTCCGTCCGTATTACAGAAAATTAAGTTACTGCCTCTTGGTCAGCTCAAAGACAGTGCGATGCAGAAGTTCCTTTTGTCCAACAATCCTGCAAAGCGTATTTGCATTCAGCCAAAGCTTGAAAATTCAAATTCAAAAGGTTTGTACCCCAAGCTATATAAATTGCATCTAAAAATAACTGTGTAACTGAAATTATTATCGTTACGTTTACAGAAACACCTAGAAAAACAATTGTACTGAGTCCACAAGACTTTGCTGCGCTCACTCAAAGGGTCAAACAAAGCACAATAACTCAACCATTGAAAGTTCAAACGCTGCCGATGAGCAAGCACGTGAAAATTGAAAATCAATTGAATTTATTGTCCGTGAAGCAAACGCAAAACGGTACAAACGCGGCAACAGCTATTATACAAAACAATCAAGTCAAGATCATCAATGCGATACCCAAAGTACAGGTACAGACTCAGCCAAAAGCTCCAGTAATCACTGTACCTGTTGTCAGCGAGCCAACAACAGTTGCCATACCATCTGTAGTTGTGCAGAAAAACAACCAAAGTGGCACACCCGTAGTCATTAAGAACAGTTTACCTGTGGGATCTCCTATTGTTATTAAAAATGACGATCCCGAATGTGGTCCTGTAGTTGTAAAAAAAGAGTTATCCGAATATATTAACTTTGCCGAAATGCAGGAAAGCGAATTGAAAGCACGCAAAAGACAGCAGAGGATGATTAAAAATCGCGAGTCTGCTTGTCTTTCTCGAAAGAAGAAGAAGGAGTACGTTACTTCACTGGAGTATCAGATTGCTGACCTGCAGGAAGACAATAAAAAGTTACAGATGGAAAATGCTGAGCTGAAAAGGAGGCTTTCGGCATTGGAAGAAACGGGCGGAAAAAAGTTGACGGGCCAACATTTTGGCGTCAATAAGAAGAACACTGCAATACTATTGGCTATGGTATTCATGATATCCCTCAACGTCGGTAGTTTAGGGTGAGTTTTGTCAAGATTGTTGTCTCTAACATGAAGAATAGCTGATTAACCAGCTGTATTGAATAAATTTTACTTTTATTTTAGATTCAGTCAAAACCGAGAAACTCTAGGCGATCTACGACCCAACGTACCTTCCTTATCTCTACCGAACGTGAGGCATGGACGAACGTTACTATGGTCAACCTCCGACGAATCTCAAGAAGACACCAATAGGTTCAATGACACGTTGCCGCAGCATCACCCGATGTGTCCAATGTACATCAACAGAACCGAATCGATTCGATTGGATTACGAGCTAAGGCGCTGGATCGGTGGTGATCCGAATCGCGAAAACTGGACGAAACCTTCGAAAACCGATCTCGAGATTACGTCGCTCAACGAGTTGCTGCATCTGAAGAAGGAACCGAAAGAGAACGCAAGATCGACGTCGAGGCGAGCGTACAAACGAGCTCCCGTCAAAAGCAATCAGATCAAGGACGTACCATCGAATATCAACGCGGTGCAAGTGTTCTCGCCGTTGCTCAAGGAACACGCCAAATTGTTCGATGCTCTGGGAAGGAAAGAAGATACTTTTTACGTGGTTTGGTTCACTGGAGATCACCTGCTGTTGCCGGCTTCGAGGAAGAACAGCACTGCTCGACCGAAAATGTCGCTGGTTTTGCCGGCTGTACCCGTTAACGGTGAGTTTTATGTTCCTTGTTGTCGTTGTGAAAGTTGAGAGATACTTTTATTTGAGGTGGGAGTGTGCGAATGTATTTATACGTCAGATGATTATCGAATTGAGATAATTCTTATTTGCCAATAACTTAAGACGAATAACACTTGAAAGTGCAATCAAGTCAAATAACACTTTATCGTGAATTTCTATTTCAGGATCGTACTATTCGACACCACCAAACCACGTAACCATGATGCAAATCGATTGCGAGGTCACCAACACTCAACTGCTTCATCTGCAAGAAGCAATAATACCAAAGCATCTTAGAAATAAGGATAATTCCGAAGAGAATGATCCAACGAAGACCGAGGTTTTGGTGAACAACACCAAGAGCTACAAGCCTTACTTCCTCAAGGAAAACAACAGCCCGGATTCGCTTGAGATCAAGAGACCGTACACGGCTGAGAATCAGAATCTCTACGACGCTGTGAAATCCAATCCATTCATGGAGAAACAATTGAAGAAGATTGCAGAATTCGCAAATGCAACGAAAGAGTTGAAGAAAACTACTCATCCGCGCGAGAAACAATTGTATCGGCGGAGATCGAGGCGTTCCGCTCACAATTAGATATCTATATCCACGTTTACGAAAACAAATAACTAGGGGCTGTGGAAGAATTTAGTATATAGACGCTCGTTCGATCGCGAACGATGCGTGATATGCACGTGCTAAAAAAAAAGAAGAAGAACCAGCATAATAGTTATTGTCACTAAGGAAACAAAAAGTCTGCATTTTTGTAAATTAATCTTGCGTGAAAATGGGTGATATTTGTCTTTTTCACATTCGTTCGTAGGTCAGATTTGTATACAACGAGTTTGATATAAAAATACTGTATACTTCGGAAACAAAAAGTACGAAAAAAAATGAGGAGGGTGTAAAGAAAGCATCTTTTACGAAAGTAGAATCTTTTGTATATCGAAAATGCAATAATACATTGAATAGATAGATGTTGTATTAGGATTGCGTGCAATAGAACGTGCCGGTCGAGTCACGTTGGATAAAATTGACTTTTGTATGTGCAATTACGAATAGATTTTTTTTAAATAAATTTATTAGATACTTTATTTTATCGATGTAAGAAGCAAGTTTCACTTGATTTTGAGAATATATTTTCGAAACTTGCGCAAAGATGGTCTCTCATAATATTGTAAAATATTGTACAATTTTCATTTTATACATATATTATGTATAGTTTGAAAAAAATCCTATCACTGCATGCATAATAGATTTATTGTTATTTTATTATTTTGCACAAGTGTGAAATTGAATAAAAGATTTGCATTTATTGTACTATTATTTACGTGATGTAATTTGTATATAATTGAAAAGCTGAATAAATCACTGAGGAATAAATAAATGCGTGTCATAACTTACGACTTGTTGCTGTTTTCTCGTAAATTTGATGAATGGGGCTCTCATTTTACTTTGAAATGCTAAATTAGCCTCTTTTTATTCCCCTTTAAGTTATTTCGGTAAATGTATATATTTTTCATTATCATTAGCACACAATGAGTTGAAATGATTGATTTACTTAATTTTCATTTTGAATTCAAATACTTTTATTAATAGAATTGTCTTTATACTTAGCTAGTTTGTACAAAATTATAACAAAATATATCATTATAAAAACATGTGGAATAACAATTAATAGTTACTTGTGCACTTTCACTTTAGATCAGGAGTTGAATTCCCAAGGTAACTCCGTAAATCCGTTATAGTTGATTGAATTATTTTTGCTTTGATAGTAGGTTTTCCCAATTTTTGATGAGCGGCGTACCTATGACATCCACCAAACGAGTAATAATAATCGCCTCCTAAAATAATTAAAAACAAATTGAAGTTTTTCCTTTACAAAATTGAGGTTATAAAAAGTAGTCTTTATTGCACAATACTACATACCATTTCGACCTTTTATCCATAATATATCTACAGGTGGAACTAGTGACTCAGTTTCTGGATTGCTCAAGGTCTCCATAAGGCTCTTAACTTTTGCATCATCAACAGATGGTGGAAATGGCCTAATTAATACATCCATGGGTACATCATGAATATCTGCACTTCGACTTGAGTGAATACTAGTAAATGTTCCTTCCATTATATTACCTATGACAAATACTGATCAATAATTCACCAACTTTCTCAATAAAAACTACAAAAACGACCGCAAAAAAGTAGTCGTAAATGTCACCAACTTACGTGTGTAAATAATATTTAAGGTACTAAGCCTTGGAATATCGAGTTTAAAAATTTTATACATAAAGTTGAAATGGTCAAAAGCTCTACCGGGACTATTAGTAATTCGCAGCAGCCGCTTATAAAAACACGCGATCCCCACCTAACGTAAAATCCATGTAAACATGTGACTGAAAATAGGTGGGGGATTACTTGCATCTTGAACAGGTATTTACAATCTTATCGCGAATCGAATGTGCGTGACATTTGACAACAGTTTAAATTAACGGTATTGTTTTCAAAGTAATTTAAATTCGCGAGGTTTCCTTCATTAAATCTTCTCATTTGCCTCGTTATATTTATAGCGTTTGTTTTTGTAAGAACTATCAGATTTACTACCCTGTATTAACTGGACGACTTTTCAAAAAATTGGACACATCTTGAGCTAATTTTCTGAAAGCTGCAGCTGTCGTTGAATCTGGAGCATTGAGAATCACTGGCTTTCCATTATCACAACATTCTGCAATATCATCTTCCAGAGGGACCTTGCATAATATCTTTAAATCTATAAACAATCAGCAGATGTAAATAAACAATAAATAAAAAGATAAATTATATCTTAAATAAAACATTCAATTACATACCCAATTCCTTAGCTAACTGATTAGTCTCATTCTTAGACAATGGGACTTCAGTTTTGCAATTTGGACATGTTATAGTTGTCATATTAGAAACAATACCAACTAATGGCACATTGACTTTATTGTACATCTCAGCTCCTCTCCTTGTAACTTCCACAGCTGCTTTTTGGGGAGTAGTAACAAGAAGAGTTCCAGCAACAGGAAGATTTTGCACAAGTGACAAATGAGTGTCACCAGTTCCAGGTGGAGTGTCAATTATCAAGTAATCCAATGGACCCCATGCCACTTGACGTAATAATCTGTCTAGTGCACTCATTACCATCAAACCTCTCCAAACAACTGGAGATTTTTTATCTATTAAGAAACCCATAGACATGCTACAAATAATAAATAGATATGATTTGATTATGAATAAATTGTGATAAATAAGTTGAAGTCAAACCAAAATCAACTTACCACTTGATCCCATAATTAATTAAAGGTTCCATCAAGTTATCTTTATTCAACATAGGAGATTCATGCAGATTCATCATCAGAGGAACTGATGGTCCAAATACGTCAGCATCCAGCAATCCAATATTTTTGCTGGGATCAATCACTTTCAAAGCTACTGCTAAATTTACTGAAGTTGTGGATTTTCCTACTCCTCCTTTGCCTGATGCAACAATTAAGATTTGCTTGACTCCTGGAATGGGCTTTTGCTTTGGTAGACTGCGTGCCATCATTTCTTTTTGTTTCTCTTTCAGCTCTTCTGTCTTTGTTTTTGTGGAACATAACTGAAAAGTTTGATAAATATTTTTAATTCACTATAAATATGTTATTTCGTGTTCTTTGATGAATTGTTATATTTTATAAAACAATGTAGGTATGTTCAAACAAGTTTTTTTTATGGAATATTATTATTAAAATTTTTTTTAGTAATTTGTTTAAAACAATTGCAAGATTTACAGTGTCAAAAAAAAAAACGTTAATTTTTAGTCACAGGAATTTCAGTTTCAGAGTAAGATAGGCAAGAACAATCACTCACGCGTTTAAATTGTTGTTGGAAATACTTTCCAGTGATGATCCTCTTCGTAAAAATCAACATTTTCCTTCGGATTATGGGCACATTCAAGATCATACCTTATATATTCTTCTCACAAAAGGAAATTTAAAGGTATACAGAAAAAAAACAAAGCAACATAACCTTGGCTGTTCTGTTATATTTAGCCGGTTACCATCAAACAAAATCCCTTAACTCCTTCTTCTAGGTGTTCGCCAAAAAAAAAAAAGGATTTTCCACTCTTACGATCTAATAACAGCGACGAATATTTATAACAAAAGCTCAGTTTTACAAGTAAGAGAAAGAAAAAAAGTCAACGCTCTTTCTTTCGTCGGCTGCCAAGTTTGCCTGATGAACCCGCCGAGGGCGGCGCATAATACGTAGTTGTCGTCGTCGGCACCTCACACACCGACACGCATGTGGTCGTAGCAGCACACACACATGATATAGATACAAGAGAAGAGATATAGATATCGCGCGACGACCGACGAGAGCTGGAAAAAATGGAATCCGTCACTTGTGTTTTGTAGTCCTCAATTCGGCGCAAATATGTGACAGTGAGTGATGCTTTTATTCGTTTACGAATCTCATGATAATTGTCTCGCTTGCCGTGCGCTCTCTTTCTTTTTTTTCTGCTTACGCGGTGCCATTATCCAAGCACGAAATCACACGTTCGCGAATGCAACTCGATACTGATTCTAACCTTTGGCCGTTCTTTGTGTGAAAATAACGATTCAAAGCTCATTCGAGTGATTTACATCGTTTGTCGAACAATTTTCATTCGTTTTGCCGTTCGATCATGTCGTTTTATCATGTAAAAGAACGTCTTTACAAACGAAAGTGCAGTGGTGTAATTTTATGAAATATTCATTGTCATCTCGATTATCCACGCGGTTTTAAGGTCAATTTATCAGCAATTTATGCATTTTAATCTTCGTCAAAGATGCCTTGATATCCACTGTTGAGATTGCATTGATATTGTCAAGATAGAGACTGCAGGATGTTTATTTTTGTTGATTGATTGAATCATTGCAGTTCAGTCGCAGGTGGTGCAGGTGTAGGCTACGCAGAATATGGGCCTAAAAGCGGCTGTGCAAGCTCTAAAGTAAGTTCTCTCGCAAACTCCAATTCTCAATTGATCCTTAAAGAAGCTTCAATTCAAAACATGATTAAAATTTGTCTTCACAGGAAAGCTGAGCCCTTAAAAGACAAGGTTCAACGTTGCAAGGATCTCTTGAACGACAATGATGCCTGGATGTACCAAAGGCAACTCCAGAAAATCTATCAACAAGTGCTCATTCTCGATCTGGAGTATGCCTTGGATCGCAAGGTCGAACAAGAATTATGGAACCTTGGCTTTAAGAATTACATAGCCATGCTGCAATCGCAGGCCAAAGATCGCAGAAATCCCAAGCGCGGAGAGTCGCAGGCTATGCTCAGTTGGTGCCTAGAGGCAGCTAGTGGATTTTATCTGACCCTCCTTCAAGAAATTTGTGCTGCTTTTGATTTGGATTTGCCATTTAGAAGGTACTTATTCTCTTACAACTGAACAAACGTACAATTTGCGTTGACAATTAGTCATTATCAAGTGTATTTTTTTTATTTCTTTTTTAGAAAAGGCTACGTTTACGGTTGTATCTCGCCGTGGAAAGCCGTAGAGAAACTATCTGCTCCTCACAAATCGTCCTGCTTCTATGCCTGTCAATACTGTCTCGTCCATCTCGGTGACATAGCGCGCTATCGCAACCAAAGCAAGCAGGCCGAACTTTTCTATCGTCACGCTGTATCGCTCTCGCCGTCCAGCGGACAGCCCTACAATCAATTGGCTCTGCTAGAAGCCTCGCGAGGCGACAAGCTTGGAACTGTTTTTCATTACGTGCGCTCGGTGGCCGTCAAGCATCCATTTCCCGTGGCCACCGCCAATCTCGCGAAGACTCTTTCCACAGCCTTAAACGACACTTCATTCAACGTCGATGGAAAGATCAAGCTCTCTTCGCAGGAGTACATTGCTGTATTTTTGAAGTTTCATGGGGTCATTTATAACTTGGGAGATCTGAGGTATGTATTTTATTAAAATCGTGTCGTGTTGCAAGCTTTTGATTGTTCTTTGTTGGTTTCAGAGTGGCAACGACGTACGTCAAATTATTAAACGACACTCTAACTGCGTTGGTAGCGACCGAGAGTTTCAGCTCGTGGAGACTGGTGCAAATGCTGGTCATCAATTTGTATGCCTTACAACATGCGGCTGGTGTGACGAGCGAAAATACGGAATTGATGAAGACCGATCAGTTGAGCAATGACGAGAAGATATCTAGAAACTGTATTCTTGATTTGATAGCCGGTAGTTTATCAGCCCTGTTGCTGCCTGTTTATACTATTAAAAATGCAATAGTCAACTATTTCGCTTTACCAACCAGTAAGCCCACTTCATTTACATAACAAAATGCTAATTGTAAGCTTGAGTTTAATTATTTTCTTTTGTTTGATCGCTGCAGTAAAATTGTGCCTTGACTGGATTCATCAGAGACCAACAGTTTTAGAAGAAGCTGCATTCACATCAAGACTTCAAATATGGCCAAGTCTTTGTGTTCTATTGAATGGTTTACAAAACTGTGTTGCTGATTTCGATTATAATCAGTGTAAGTACCTTGTCAACAATGAAACAAAATCCATCCCACATTAGAAAATTCACAAAATATTTCATCACTTTGAATTTTCAGACGCCAAAGTACCACTGCCGGAAGACCGAGGTCTCCAAGGTTTTTTACCGCTGGAGAAATCTTTTGAGACACTGCGATTTACAAACACAGACTTAGAGGACGACAGCGTGATAGTAAACAAGCTGCGTGCAATGCGCATCCTTCAGCTGGGCAAGCGACTAGCGCAACAGCAGGTGAACGGCGCGCAACTCATCACTTTAGGCGTCGGAGACCAGAGCGACGAGCAAAAATTCATATCAGCTAACGAGGACGTGGGACTGAGCAGCGAGCTCATGAAGGAGCTCGAGGAATTGAGCTTGAACAAGGAGAAGCAACCGGCTTTTGCCAACAGTCCTGTGCCCTCGGAAACGGCCAGTAGCAAGGGTTCTTCCGAGATAGATAGTTTGATAGCGGAACTAGGCTGTATGTACAATTTTCACTCGATTCGTTCTCGGTTAACGAAAGGTACACCAATTGACTTTTATTTTTCATTGCAGTGGAAAAACGAGGTGGTATATTGAAACCTCAAGGCTCACTAGAACGTAGTCGCGACGGCAATGATTCCACAGCGAGTGTAGAGACCAACTCGGCTCCGACCTCGGCACGCAGACCACGACAAAACGTGGCTATGCAGGCGATAATGCGTCGCGCCGAGAACGAACAGAAACAAGTGACCTTCAAAAATGTATCCCCGGTAGTAGTAGACGAAGCGAACAAGACAAAATCGACAAGCGCCATTCCGTCGTTGACCAGTACAACTCCAACGGCCGTCAAGATTAATAATGCTAAGAACATCGTTATTTCCTCGTCGACAACGAACACCATAAGCAGCAATGCACTTCAGCCCGTTCAAACCCGTCAACCACTCATGCCTACGGTTTCTCTCAAGCAAGCTCAGCAACCAAAACAATCTCAATTACACCAGCCTGAACAGCTACTAAAAACCGTGGATAACCATCTCAACAATATCCTGTCATATCAGCAATCTCGCGATAATCTCGTTCTTCCTACCTCCATTGTCAATCAGTACCCCATCGCGGACATGCAAAATTCAGTACTTCAGGGACCAGCAGCAGTAGCACCACCACCACCGCCTCCGGGTCTTGGACAGTTTCCCTTGCCTCAGCAGCAACAACAACAGGGTCCATTACCACCTAATCCTGCTTGCTATCCTAATCAGTCGTTTAACGTGCAGACTCCGCAGTTTAATAAGAATTTCATGGCAAATCCGTCGGCTTCGTTGCAACAGTATGCTATGGCTGGGCCAATGCAGGCTGCACAATTTGCAAGCGGCCAGCCACCGGTGTCTCAAGGCATTCCTTTCCCAAACAACGTTACTCAGAATAGGATGATCCAGTCTCAGCAACAGCAACAACAGCAGCAGCAGCGCAATTTCGGAGCTATGCCTCCACAAAATAACACCATGCTTGCTCAAGGCTTGAATCTTACCCCATCGAACCAGCAGCAACAGTCTCTAGGTGAGTACAAATTCTCGTCGATAGTTCAATTATCATTCGAAAATAACAAAATTACTCTTTTTGATGTAGGGCAAAATGTAGGAATGGCCATGCCGCCGAATCCTATGGGAATGCTCCCGCAAAATATGCTACCACGACCACTCAACGGTCTGAACATGCAGAACCCCATGAACATCCCAACGTCGAGTTTGGCAAATTATCCCGGCAGCATGCCGGAAGTCGCAATTCCCAGCACAGCCACCAGTGGCATGCAGCAGCAGCAACCACCACCACCACCGCAGCTGAACTTTGCTGGCGCGAATTTCAGTCAAGCAACTTTTGCTCAACAGGCGCAGCTGTCGTCTTCGACTTTCGGCAGTGGCCAGCAACAGCAGCAACAGCAGTTCAATTTCCCCAATCAACCCGGCATGAATAAGAATCAACAGTCGGTGAACAATTACCCGATGTTTCACGGTTACGACGCCAAGGATTACAATCCCTGGAAAGATCAACAAGCGCCTCAACCACCACCACCTGTCAACTGGTGGGCTGCCAACAATATGCCTGGTCAGCAGATGATGCCTCAGCAAGGTTTGGCGAAGGATATGCCAGGATTGAGCGGCAATGACGTTTTTCAAAATTGGGCTGCTGCTGCGGCGGCTGCCGCCACGTCCAGCGCCACGAATCAACGTATGAACAATATGCCACTCACGCCTGGCAATAATTACAAACAGAATCCCATGCAGTCACGAATGTATCCTGGCAGAAACAACTTCGAGGATGTGAGAGCTTTTGAGGTAAGTTGTACAATGCGTTTCTAATTTGCGATAGCCGTATTTGTCTGATTTTCTTAACTTGTAATCGTCTCTTGACTTTTCCCGGTTTAGATGGACCAGAAGCAGCCGCAATCGTCAGCGACGAGCAACACCTACTCTCTGTTCAGCGGCAACACTTGGGGAATGAATGGTCAGCTGCCAACGTCGAGCAATTTGTCAACACCTCAGCAAGATCAAATGAAAGCTCGTCTGAATCAGCAATCTTTGTGGTCAGGCCCAGGACCATCGCCGCTCGAGCGCCTCCTCGAGCAACAAAAATCACTACGCGACAGCGGCACCTGAGCGACTCCCTACGATTATTGGATTTTAACGAATATAAACGCAAGAGTTTACAGACTCCCACGCGAGCAGACATGTCGCCAGCAAACAACACACCAATAGGCTCAAGAAAGAGACAGAGAGATGGGGAAACGAAAGAAGGAAGAAGCCCGTTATTTATTATCTTTCATGCCGTAGAACTACTACTCCATGAATTATATTATTTAAGAGATACGTATGGAGACGTAGACAAATATAGGTGACAAGCAAAGAAGCATTAACGAGTGTTTGACGAAGGGACACGTGAAACACTCGGATGATGGCGGTTTGACGGGACGGCAAGTGGGAGCGTTGAGTCGCGAGCGAGCAATAGAGTATATTTTAGGGATGTGCGATTGAGAGCTGATAACTTTTTTTTCTGGCCTGATTTATTACTTCTTTTTTTTTCTCTTTGACCTTTACTATTATTTTTTTCTCTCTTCGTCGTTTAAGCACTGTCCTATCTTTATTTCTTCCGTTATTGTCTTTTATTTACATTCTGACAGCGAATAAAGTAGTTTGTAATCGTTGCGTTGCGAGTTGACCGACACTTGACGACATATACACATACGCATCTACTCGGTGAAATGTTTGCAAATTTTAACTGAATGATGATTATTCGAGTTTTAATATTTGATTTCTTTTTAAGCACCGATTTCGTCGAGTAAAGAATACTTCGTCTACGCGAATATTCCATGATTAATTTTACCAGGTTTTGAATGTTAAAAGTCCGATAAAAATTAGAAAAAAAAATATGAACGCAAGATATTTCAAATAGATTTTGTAACGTTAACGACGCGTAATATACATGCAGCTATAGAGACTGATACATTAATCCAAATAAAACAAAAAGAAATGAGTTCCAAGCTTATTTAGTTCATGTACAAGGCTGTCTAATTACACGGAGATAAGCAGCAACAAATAATAGACTAATGATAGCAATGTAACAGTTGCGCTTAAAAACATAACTAAATTGACACTTATATTCATTACCTTCGAATAAATTATGTTGAGAATGATGATGCTATTTGTTTTTAATTGCCAAATAATATAACCCTCGTTTTTTTATTATTAAATTTATTTAGTAGGAAAAAACGTTTTACAAATTTTTATTCATACTTAACAGTATTCTAATGCTAATCAACAATTTACACTTATGTATACCATTTTTTGATTGGACATGAAAACGGCATTATTTCTTTATGTATGAGAAAAAATAACAGTGGGTATCACATGCCGCTATCAAATCGGGGAAAAAAATATATATACATATATCCAGTTTGAAATGCAAGTTTGATTTATAAAATGTTAATAAAAATAATGATTTACGCTCTTGACCAGTAAAAGCATTTGAAAAAAAAAATTTGATCATGCTTCTAATTGAATACTTCCATTGATAAATTGATTACCCTAAACTCGAATTAAACTTTCAATTGCTCGAAATTTTAATCTAAAATAATATGAATTCGTACAATAATGGAAAATAAAATTTAGTTATTTGGTTTTATCATTGAATAAAATATTTGAAAAAAACAACACCAATTAACATTTATGCTGAAGACAAGCTGCTTTTGCTGTTTCCTTTTTTCAGTGCATTGCTTGATTCTGGATGACGAGTTATGACTATATTGCATGTAAACCCTTTCCTTCTTTTCAATAAAATTTTCATAAATGTACTGTTAACAAATAATGATTTGTCAATAAGTTTGGCTTGTGCTGATCGACATGCTACAACCTGTAATTCAGTTAATAATATACAGATGTTACATTGATTATAATACTAGTTAAAAAATTAAAACTTACGTTTCCTTTGTAACTAATAGAACTATGTGAATGAGTTATCATCATTTCATACGAGAATTGTTGAGAAACTAATTGCGTATTTGCAATTTGCATGCTTCCACGCAAGTTTCCTTCTCCATCAATAGTGACACTCACAAAGAATAATCCCATATTAGGAATACTGATGGCTTTATCAAATTTGATGTCAAATCTGTATTCTAGTTCCCACATATTTTCGTAAACAGCATCAATAACCATTCTTTCCTGTAAAAAATATTTCAAACATTTAAAACATTTAAAACTTTTGAAGAAAAAATTTTTGCACGAGGAAATTCTCTTTAGTTACCTCAACAATATTCTCCTTATGGTAATATCGTATATGTGGAATCATCCTACCATGTGGCAATTCCTCAGTGCAGTTTCCTATTCTGCAAGGATACTTTCCTTTACCCACAGCAGGCCCCTCCCTAAAACGATTGTTTATTCCTGTATTGCTGCAGTTAGTAATCAGCACTGTTTCGTTGTTGTTGATGCCAGTATTTTCAGTTGCATTTTCAGTTGCATTTTCAGTTTGGGTAGCAACGCATATTCTGTCCTCCAGAACTCTTCGGTTGAGCGAGTGCTGAGGATCGATCAGTGAGTTCTGAAAAACAACAGAGACTTTATTATACCTTTCTATTTTCATTAAAAACTTTTGAAAGAAAAAGAATAAACATTTACCTTGATCTCATCAAATTTGACAATCAAAGATTCAGCCAAGTAATTTCTTGTGCCATTGAAATTTTCTTTGCAGACAGGACAGCAGTTCATCAGAGGCGAGCATCTTTCACAGACATGGTGCCCTTGAGTACAGACTGGAATTCTTTTTGTCAATCTCTCAAAACACACTGGACAGGTAAGAATGTCCTCTAAATCCTCAGCAAACTGCACAGAAAATTCATTATCATATTTCTTTGTTCTAGTTGATTCTTTCTTTAATTCTGATTTGTATATCATTGAAATACAAGTCTAAAATAATGGAGAAATCTGATACGAGATTATCAAAAATTTTGTTTACGATTGATGAATTTCATGCTTTAACCTGCAGTGGCGAAAATTCACAATCGAATCTTAAGAATTTACCTTGTTTCGCAGAGCTACAAGTGCATTATCCATTTTCTTCGTTAGTTTAAGTTGAATTTGTTGACAATTCTCAACTCCTTTTACTATCGTTCTATATACAATCAATAAATACACAAGGACAGGAACAGCCAATATGCAGGCAAGCAACAGCAAGGAACAGGGCTGAACTGTGCTGAACTGAGCTGAACTCAATGGCTCATGTGAATTTTTGTTTATGTTCTGTCTCAGTCAGCCACGATTTTCCCCCACCTTCGCATAACAGATTCTGTTGCCGGCCGCCGTTGTGGTTTGAGGTTACCACGTGACAATTCAGAGCGGTAAACTTTAAATTCATATTTCTTCTGATTTCAAATTTTAAGAATAATTACGTCATTGATATTTGTAAATAAATCTTAAGTTTCTGTACTGCTTAAATGAAGGTAAAAACTTTATTAATTACGTAGATTAGTTACACAAAATATAAAATTTGATACATTCTTTTTAGTTACATGAAAAATCTCTAGTTATATATGTTAATAAAAAAAAAGCACTTCAATATTGAAACAAGTAAAAGTCATGGAAACTATTTCTTTTTCAAAGAAACAAGTTTGTCCTCTGTTTCATTGAGGATGCGAGTGAGGTTTCTTAGATCCGAAGTTTGATTGATCAATAGTTTTTCCATTTCTGTATGATGTGCAGGTGGATTCTGCAAATACTTGTTGAGAAACAGAAAGAAAGTGTTATTCTTATGACAATAACTTGAAAATTCAAACAAAACAGTTTTCATCAGTTTTCTATAAGTTTCAATTCCTTGAGTATCAAAGACTTTTTTCATATCTTCTTCCAAGTCACTCAACGACAACTGTAACAAATTGATATTGCAATTAGTTGACAAATAAAAAACTTTATAAAGTCAGACTCTCATTAAAAAAAACACTCACTTTGAAGAAGCCGAGAGTATCACTTAAATCTTCCATCACAAATGATTTTGTGCCAAGAAACTCACTTTTACAGATTGGACATACATCTAATTTTTTCTGGCATTCATTACAAACGTGATGCCCAGTTAAACACTGAAAAATTTGTTTGCTATTGTTAAAGCAGACTGGGCATTCCATCATACCTTCAGCCTTTTCCACGTACTGCAAAAAAAAGCATACAATTTCAGTCTTTGTGTGTTTTGATGATCCGCGATAATATTTACGTTGAAAGCAATACCGGTAAACAAATTGTAACCAATTTTATAATATAGATCAGCTAAATTTCGATTTAAAAAAAAAGAGATTTTTCGGTGTGACGCAATATCTCACCTCCATGCATTTCTTAACAATTTGCTGCTGCTTCTTGTTGTCCATTGTCGCACTCGATCTTGATCGTTACTTATGTTGATATTAAAAACCTTTTACTTTACACACTAAAGGTTCAACGCAAAATCTTATTAACCTTTGTAGATACAGCGGAGTTTTTCGTTTTACTTTTAACGTTACATACGATACGATGAGAAAAGAATGCACGCATGCAAAGCCGGCTGAGCGTCGCGAGACAATGCAGCGCGAAAAAACATTCGACGAGCGGGTGTGCCGATATGTCGCTTGACGCCTATTGGCTGCGACGGTAGGCGGAAATGCGAGAATATTGCTTTTTTTTAATCAATTTTTTAATGAATTAATCAGTGATAATGAATTATAGGCATGAATAGATGATATTTTACTGCGTAATCAAATAAAAAAGTTATTTTTTAAATAAAATTCGAAGCATTTACTTTTGAGTGGTCGACATAAAGTGCAGGCGGAAGAATCGCATGTGTATGTTAACTTGAGTAGTTGCGTTATCTGCTCACCCATGTAGTTTTTGTTTACTGAAATCGCAATAACAAATTCCAAGAAAATTGATCGTCGTTGACTACAATAGCTTTATTTACAAATATAAATATATAACAATTTATCACAAATTACTCAACTATATATATTGAAGAAAATACAAAAGAATTTATTTCCTATGAGTAGCCATAAGGGGAGGGGGGTTTAAACGCTCGATTAAAGTTACTTTATGAAAATTCATATCCAATATTTATATTCTATCGGTTGAACACGAAAACGTAAATTCATAAATTTAATTAACGAATGACATTGAGCAAAATTGTAATGTAAATTAAAGATAAAATATATTTGACGCGATGGTAGTAACGTGATCAAACACACTTCAACCTGTGGAACCAGCTCTGGTGGAACAGCAAACAAAGAAAAAAAACATTTAGGTAGGGGAGAGCGGGATAATTTACCCTTGGGGCAAAACACCCGATCTTAAATATCATTGAAATGAGACACATTTCAACTAGGTTTAAGAAAGATTATTTATGTTTGTGTTCGTGCTCTTTCAATGGCACCCAAATTTGACTTTATAAATAGCTTTTAGAACGTTTTCTGGCTCATTAATTGTCATCTTGAGTTTCGATGAAAACGCCCGAAATAAAACGTGGATTGATTCGTTAACGTTCTCGCACTTGATTCCCCGA
>JAWWMK010000008.1:3814852-3843075 GCA_035047105.1 Galeopsomyia nigrocyanea
CTTCAAATATTGATTTCTCGGCTTCTAAGACCGCTAGAAACATTTTTGACCAATCAAAATGATAGCAAAAAAGAAGATCTTTCTTAGAAAAAAGTTTCATTCAAAAATAATTATCCGGTGACAAGTTATAAAAAAAATTGCAAAATAATTACTTTTTTAGTTTGTTATTAATATCGAGAAAATACTGAAAAAATATAGTTCCCGAGGACTTTTCCAATGTTCACGAGCATTTTCCGACACTACTATACCTTCAAAAAGAAGAGGAAAAAGGTCCGGAAGCCTTAGCATTAAAAAAAAAAATTTTCCATTCTAGACTCCAAAAAAGTGTTTTTTTTAAAAGGATTTCGTCATATAATACACACAGTACCGAACTTGAGAAAAGGGTCGCACTCTTGAAAGTAGATGAAACATCCCCAAGTCGCGACTTGCTCGTGTATAGCCTCACGCCGAGCTATCAGGCGGTCAGTAGTGGTGGTTTTGTTATCGCGAATACCTGCGGGAAAACTCGCAACGTTTTCCGGGTCATGGTGTATATAATTCCCGCGCTACCACTACCACTCTAGCACGTATATACATATATATACATACAAATAACGTGCGAGAGAGATGAGTATTTTATCTCTCCCCCGACGACGACGACGCTGTGCGCGGCGCATGCGTATGTATATATGTATATGTATACGTGACTTCTCTCGTTTTGGCTCATAGCAAATCTCAATTGCAAGTTTATACTGCCGAAGTAGCTCTGTAGAGAGTTTGCGAGATATATACAGATTATATTATGCGGTGTAGAAATGATACATGTTGCAATTATATAAATGTTTTGTGTGCGTGTGTGTGTGTGTGTGTGTGTGGAAATGAAGTTTACCGTATAACGAGCGGAATTTTCTATATCAAGAATTAATTAAGCCGAGCTTAGTTAAAATGCAAACTCTGTACCGATGGAACATACATTATATGTATACCACGCGCTGGCGAAAGCTAAAACTCGCTTGCATCGTCACGTCCGAAGGGATATATATATATTTACCGGGGATCATGCGCGAGCGCGCGCTCGCAAGCGTGGGTTAGCGTATTTCGAAAACAATAATAATTGACAATGACGCAGCTTTACCGCTTTGCGTATTCATGAATATATTGTGTATACAATATGGGAACGATTATTTTTACATTTTTTTTCGCGCGTGAAATTGAATTTCAACGCGAGGATTATATACGTCGCCGGAGAAATATACCGATAAATC
Source organism: Galeopsomyia nigrocyanea (assembly GCA_035047105.1). NCBI lineage: Eukaryota > Metazoa > Arthropoda > Insecta > Hymenoptera > Eulophidae > Galeopsomyia > Galeopsomyia nigrocyanea. The sequence goes on from JAWWMK010000008.1 coordinate 3,816,097, forward strand.
TTACAACCTTTCTTTATTTTTTTTTTCTTTTACGGCAAAAGTTTTTGCGACGAACGCCGGCGTGAGTGAAGGAGAGTTTTATACAATTGTAATAAAAAAAAATGCGCAAAAGTGTACGAGCAGTCTGGATATATAAATCGCGTAAAAGTTGGTACGCACGTTGCAAACGGAGATTATTCAGCCGAGTTTTTAATTAGTTACACGGGGAATCTGTCTCGCCGACGCGTGCAATTATGACCGCGTAATGCCGAGAGTGTAACTCTTATGTAATAAAGCTGTATTATACGATTCGAAAATTACTGCATCGCCTACTACATACACGAAAGCTTGCTTTGAAAAGGGATTTTGAAAGCATTTTTGTTTTTTCGCTTTTCGCGTCAAACATTCACGACTTAAAAAATTTATCGTCGACGGAAAGCTATTCTTTGTAGAAGAAATATATATACCTCGTTGAAAATATATATTTAACCTTCGAACCTTTAGCTTGTATATATATATACCTTGAAATATAAAGAAGGATCACAACAGACAAAGAAAAGCTCCATTCGACAGCTCAATATATATTGTTTTTTTCTCTCTTTTTCTCTCTGTGTCAGCGGTGAAACATTGAATCCCACTTAAAGCACGCTACTGCACGGCCTAGTTTCAATATAGTATTCCTTAATTTTTTTATTTTTTCGCCTGTACGAAGAATTCCAATCGATTTTTTTTTAGCTTTTGGAGAAAGATTTTTCGCGGAAAGAAATACTTAAATGTTTAAAATACCGTTGGATATACGTTGGCTGATCGGATATATACACACTTTTTTTATAATCTCCGCAGCATTGGAATAACGGTTTTTATAGAAACTGTACGCAACAGACCGATTGATTCGTTATTCAATCCGAACTGGCGTATTATTTTTACACGCGAACAGTGGAAAATATTGAATCGCAAATTTTGTGTTTTACAGGCTGCTTGTTCAGCAAGAATCTCTGCAAGCTGGGCACTGAAACTTGCTACAATGGTAAATTCAATTTTAAAAAAAGTTTACTCGTATATAAAAAAAAAGAAGAAACTTCAATAAAAACAAAAATCTCAATTCTCAACAGACTTGGCGTTTGGAAGGTGTATACAATTGAACGATGACGAGCTATCAGAAACAGATCTCTACCAGTACGTATATAAATATAAAAACAAATCAATCGGCAGTCAATTTTTCAGTAGAGTTGTCACATTATCGTGAAAACAACAAACTCGAACCCACTTCAACAGCGTGTATATATATACTTATCTTTTTTGCGCAGGTACAATCTCGAGCCGGAAGAGTTGGAGCTTTTACGCATGCAACTCGAACGACTCGAGTACGAGGGTTACAAGTGGCCCCACGATTATACGCAGTGCGTCATGCAGATACTTCTCGATGATTTACGTTACAGGTTTGTGCAAAAATATCTTGCGTATTTTTCTTTTTTCGCTAAACGCGTATTTTTTATTTTTTTTTTTTTTTTTTGCTTGCAGGATGAACAACGACATCGAGTTTCTGTGCAGTAATCTGAAGCAGACTGACTTTAACGAGGAGAATCAGATTGTTAACAAGGATGGCAATGCATTGGTAATTTAATTTATACATTTTCATTAAGAGAAAAAAAAACATTTGTTAGCAATTCGTGGTATTGTACTTAATGAGAGGAATATGCCAGCGCGCACGATCGATATTTCCCTCGAATAGCTGCCGCAAATTCGTCCGGCTTCAATTCCGAGTTAATCTATATTAGAAACGACGATCGTTCGATCAAATTAACAAGCGTATCTAATCAACAGACTCGATTAAAATAAAAAAAAGTGCGACGTTGTCGAATTCAAATATCGTGTATGTATTTTTCCAGGACGTAGATTCAGAGGCAATAGTGAAATACACGCCGAAAAAGATGAGTCCACGTGGAAGCGTGTACGCCGATGAGTTTTATTACCCAGAGAGACTCAAGTCAGCAGCAGCAGCTCGCTTTGACGATTACGACGAGAGTTTGTACGATAAATTAGCTTCCATTGGCAATCCCGACGAAGGTACGTGTGCATCCCATCCATCTCTGATGTTTGCTTATGATTTCCGAGGAGTTATACTCGAGTTAATTCACGTGGGATGATTTACTCGAACTATATACCGACTCCGACTTTGAATTGGTTTATACAGTTTCGAACGCGTAGAGATTTCTCATTTCGATTTTTACGTTTTTTTTTTACTCGCAGTCTATCGACGAGGTTCTCGCTCGTTGCCCAAAAAAGCCACAGCCTCGGCTGATCCTTACCTCGGAGACAACAATTACGCTCTACCCCGAGAATACGTCGAGGCTCTACGTGGTATTCTCGATGGAAAACAATCGAACAAATACGAGATTCAAGACGAGGACGAGTTGGAATTTTTACCGAGTGGCGACGGTAAGAAATCACCGATCGACATCGCTCAATACGAGAAATCATTCTCGAGAAAATACAAGTATCCGAGTCAATTGGAGAGCGTTGATTTTATCGATCGGACTGGAGACGTTGATGACGACGACGACGACGATTACAAGGATAATAATTTCAACGATGACGATGGGGATGGGGATGATAATGATGGTATGAGGCCTATTGTCGAGTCGCTCGCCGCTCAACAGACTGCTATTTATCCCGAGGGTGGAACTATTATGCCTATGAGACGAGATGTGGCTATGCCTGGTAATTACAGTGGAATTACGTAGAAGCATTCATTGTGCGAGTAATGAGCATTCGTTAAAATTTTTCATGAGTTTTAGTTTGCACATTAAAGCTATCAAAGTATATATGTATAGCCGTTAAATGTTTAACGTTATAATCATTTTAAAATTTTACGTTAAACTCGACATCGATTGATATATTTCAACAAAATATTCAACAAGTTGCAATATAAATCTTCTCTGATTGTCGATGTCTTTCAACAGACTGTAAAGACTTTATTAGATTTTATATAGCTCTATAATTGTACACTTGAGATTCAAAATTGAAAAGAAAATAAGTTCAAAATTGATTAAAAGGTTAACTTGTTTATTAAGAAAAAAATCTGTTTCTATATTTATCCATTATCATTGTAAATTTGTAAAGTATTGTTTGAAACATAATTAAAAATTTGCATGTAGACGAATACGACGATATACCCGTCGACGACGACTTGGAAGGTATGCTATGGAGGCGAGAATTGGCGGGTTTCAAGAGGCGCGAACGTTTGGACGTTAAGAAGCCCGGACCGCAGTTTGCCACCAATAATTATGCATTCAAAACTCAGTCGACCGAAGGTACATTATTATATATAAAATTTATTGTGTACTTTATAAATCTTTAATAAAAATTATAGCTCCCGAAGATCAAATCCAAGAAGTGGAAGATAAAGACGTAAGTATTGTCAATTTTAAATAATTTTGCTCGTTAAATTGATTATAAAATTACTGATATCGTATGTATATCAATGCAGAACGACGTAGTATACGTAGCGCAGGTGAAAAAGGACATTTCAACGTCGATACTCAGCAGTACACCAAAGACCAACGTCGAACCCGATCGCGTCTACATTCAATTCGATCAAGAAATCGCCACTTGGCCCGATGGCAAACGAATCGTCAACATAGTGAGTAATATCATACCCCTAATGTGTTCAACGTAACATTACGTATTGTACAACAATTTTTTGTCGATGTTCACAGGTTGAAAATCTAGTGGGACTTCAGCAGAACGAATTGAGGGACATAGACGTAGGAGAAGCGACGATCACCTTCAGAGTAGCCGAGAACAGCAAGAATTACAATGCCTCCGACGTTGTTCACAAAATAGGTAAGTCGAATAAATCAATTATCGACAAAAACGAATAATTTTCAAAATTTTTACCATTCACGTTACTCGCAGGCGACGAACGCGACAGTTTGCAAAAGCAACTCAACGTCGAGGTGATCCGCTACGGTATCGGCAAGGTATATATAAACTTTAAATGGAGATATGAATTTATAACCAGTTTGCGGCGATATTACAATTCCCGCGCACAACTTCGTTACTACGAGAGAGAGAGAACTTTGTTATTCTCTCTATAATAACAGCTTTAGCATTATGAACTTTAGGTTGATGCTTCCCACGGAAATTCACGTAGAACGCGCGCGGTCGTATGGAAATTCTTTTTCTTCGTCTTCGAACTTCCGGAAATTTTTATTATTTCAGTGAGAAAGTTTTAACTGTAGATTCTAAGTTTTCTTTCGATCCCCCCCTCGAATAACAGAAAACTTTCGTGATTATCTTAAATGCTAGTTCAACAATCGTTTTCAGTGAACTCCTTCTTTTTTTTTCACTCGAATTCCGTCGGAAAAGTATTGAATATTGAATTATTTTTACCCGCGAACAAAAATAAAAGTCTCATTAAAAAAAACCTTTGTTTCCCCAACGAAAACAAACTTTACCCTCATCAAAAAAAAAAAAACCCCCACAGGATTTACCAACAATGCTCGAAGTATCCCAAAACTCGGAGATGAGTTCGAGTTTATTCGGTGCTCTGGTCGCCGCTGGAGTAGCCGGAGTGACGGCAGCGGCGATAGTGGTGCTGATAATCGCTCGTCGTCACGCGAAATCTCGGGCAAAATTGGCGGGTCTTCGCACGCCCGATCCCGAGGCGTCGAAAGACTATCAGGAATTGTGCCGAGCTCGAATGGCGGCCAAACAAACGGACAAGGTCAGCGAGTCGCCGAAGGGCTTCGACTTTGGCCGACTGATCGAGTCCGGTAAGAGCGAATCAAACAGATCCAGTACTTCCAGTTGGGGCGATGAACCTCAGGCCACTCACATGGACGTGGCTACCGGACATGTCGTTCTTGTGAGTATATACTATATAATCGATTTGTTGTATTTTTCGAAGGAAAGTCAATGTAAAGTCGTTTTATCGGTGAAATGTTGAGCTTATTAAAGTAAATTCGCAGTCGTGAAACTTAATTACGATGATAAACAGAACAACGTCGAGTAGTACGAATCAAATTTAGTCAGCCAGTATTCGTCAATACACAACTACGTCAAGTAGTACGAACCAAATTTAGTCGGCCAGTAGTTATTAAGCAACGACTCCAAGAAAAACTAATTCATTAGCCTTAATCGAGCAGTAGAATTAATGTATTTACCACATTAAATCCAAATGGAAAAACAAAATTTCTTCCACTCCCCTCTCGCGCAAAATGCAATCAATCAATAAATAAGAAAGTCAGTTTCCCCCTTCACATGTACTTAATTAATCCATAAATCGCTCAGTCGTACATGGAGGAGCATCTGAAGAATCAAGAGAAATTGGACGAGGAATGGGCGGCATTGTGCGCTTACGAGGCGGAGCCATGCTCCACGGCAATCGCCGAGGCCGAAGGGAACGCCGAGTGCAACAGACCCGGCGCCGCGCTTCCTTACGATCACTCGCGCGTCATTCTCAATGACTTGACCAATCTCAACAATTCGGATTACATCAACGCTTCGACTATCGTGAGTATCAATCTTTCATTGGGTCAGTTTTTTTTTTCTTAAATGGTGGTGGCACTTCTTCGTAATATATTTCAATATACGAGAATGCAGCTCGATCTGGGCATTATTGATTAACTATTAATATCTAAATTGGCTGTCTTGGATTGCCGCATTGACAAAACCAAAAACAAAAATAAAACAAAAAATCAGAAATCGGTAAGTCGTCGAGAGATGCGAGGCTTATTATAATCAACGTCGTAATTAATTGTTGCTTGCGCAAACAACCATCAACACGAAAAAAAAAAATTTTCGGACAAAATTACGTATAATACGCAAATTCCCAAATCATGCACTTTATCAGCGCGAGTAGATGGCGTACATAAAAACTTTAGATTAAACATTTGTGTTTTGCCGAGAAGCTTTTATGCAATATTATATACAGAAACGTTGGTGCAAACGTCGAGATATTATCATGCCCGGCAGAGTTTTAGCGCATGAAAAGTATTTATACAAAATGCTTTTAGTTGTACGTTCAACACAGTTGATATAGCTTGTTTGGTATTTACAAAGATATTAGTTTGGATTCTACTGAGAATTCGTAGTTGCGCCGTTTATTGTACCGAGAGTTTACGAATAAATTTCAAACCGAATTATAACTTTACAATTTTGTATGTTTTTTTTGTATTTTTAAAGACACGATTTACATAGTACGATTGAATTTTCTTATTAAAAAAAGAAAAAAGGAAAACTATGAATTCTCAGTCGAAAGCTAAATTAAATTAACACGAATAATAAAACCATGATATTCCATTAGACCGACCACGATCCGCGAAATCCAGCCTACATAGCAACGCAAGGCCCATTGCCACAGACAACAGCGGACTTTTGGCAATTGGTGTGGGAGCAAGGTAGCGTAGTGATAGTGATGTTGACGCGACTTACCGAGGAGGGTCAATCGATGTGTCATCGTTACTGGCCGGAGGAAGGCTCAGAATTGTATCACATCTACGAGGTGCATTTGGTATCGGAGCACGTCTGGTGTAATGAATATCTCGTGCGATCGTTCTATCTGAAGAATTTGCGCAGCGGCGAGACACGCACCGTCACTCAATTCCATTATCTTGACTGGCCGCACAATCAGGTGCCCAAATCTACCAAGACTTTGCTCGAGTTTCGTCGCAAGGTCAACAAGAGTTACAGAGGACGCTCTTGTCCGATTATCGTGCATTGCAGGTGAGATTCTTTTTTTTTTTTTTAAAGAAGTTGTTTAAGGGGTTCAGAGGGGGTTAAATAAAGAAAATTGTAAGTCTTAATTTTAATCGTGTAAAAATTGACCTAATAAAGATATCGACATTAAACTTTTTTAGTAAAAGCTTTAATTTCCTTCGTCATACGTCTGAAAATCTCAAATCCACGCCCGCAAAGTCATCGTTTGCATACCATCTTATTTATCGAAAAAATTTACTTTACCACGCTTTTTTGAACTTTAGAGTCAACGAAAATCATTTTGGGGGGATTCATTTTGTTCCTTAAAATCTGTATTATAGACTAAGTGGAGCCGATTTAAAAAAAAAAATTTTTTTCATGTTTTAAAACTAGTTTTTCCAAAAATTTTAATTTTTTTTTCTGAAAAAATTTAAAAAAAACTGGTTTTAAAACTTGAAAAAAAATTTTGTTTTTAAATCGGCTCCACTTAGTCCGTAATACAGATATTAAGGAAGAAAATGAGTCGTCCCAAAATGATTTTCGTCGACCCTAACGTTCAGAAAAGCGTGGTAAAGTCAATTTTTTCAATAAATAAGATGGAATGCAAACGGTGACTTTGCGGGACGTGGATTTCAGATTTTCAAACGTATGATAAAGAAAATTAAAGCTTTTACTGAGTAGTTTAAGATGAAAAAAAGTTTCATCTTGATATCTTTATTAGGTCTATTCTTGCACGACTAAAATTAAGACTGCTAATTTTCTTTGTTTAACCCCATCTGGTCCCCTTAACAGTTGACACGCGCGCGTGTCTACATTTGGTATTCACAACTTGCTCCGCGAGCTATCAGCGTAAAACTTCGCAGTGTCGTGAAACTTTGTTGGGCGAAAAAATGGAAACAGAATTAAAAGAGATGTATACAACGCAGTGCTTTAGTGTTTGGCTTGAAAGTACGATAAATGGGCGTTTTGATTGTTAGACCGATAGTTTGAAACTTTTATCGAGAGCTTTCAACTTTTTTTTTCATTTACGATCATACTCCAAAACTCTTTTATCAAATTTATACTTAATCATCATTTTTTTTCACGATTATGCTAACAGTGACGGAGCAGGACGCACGGGCACTTACTGTTTGATCGACATGGTGTTGAATCGGATGTCGAAAGGCGCCAAAGAGATCGACATAGCAGCGACCCTCGAGCACATCCGCGATCAAAGGCCCAACATGGTAGCGGACAAGCAGCAATTCGAATTCTCACTGATGGCCGTAGCCGAGGAAGTACACACGATTCTCAAGTCGCTGCCCATCGTCGCCGAGAAGACAACCAATGGTGACAAACAGGAACAGCAGCAGCAGCAGTCTACCACCAAGTCCGATAAATAGATTGGCATTGTCATGATTATTATTATCTTCCTCTTCTATACATGACCCTTCATACACTTACACGAGACTATATATAGATCTGCTGAGATTATAAGAACGTCCAGAAATAGCCTTTTACTTCTATCTTTTTCGTTAGTTTGTTTGATTCTTTTTTTTTTTTTTTTGCACAAGCGAGCGATTTAGTTTTGATACGAGGGCATTTATCACACGCAACTACGGCTATATATCCGCGTCGATCGAGGTAGAGGCTTATCAATCTCTTTTTTTTTTGTATATCTTGCTCGAGAATTGAAAACTGCAATCTTACCAAAAAAAAAAGTCTTTTTGTAAAACTCTGCGAGGAAGAATATATAACAGTACACACGTACAAAATATTATATGGACTGACGATTTTTCTATTTTTCCGTTGATTCACTGTATATCTCTATATTCGCATGGATTGTACGAGGATCGATTGTAACGATAAGGAAAAAAAAAGCAAAATAGTTCGGTTTTACATGCATATCAAAATCGACGGATATACAATAATTGTATTATTGTAATGTAACATTTTTTTTTTTCGTTTATATGTCGGCCTATCGCACATACAACAAAAATATATATACAATAATCCCGTTTATCCTCGCTTTCTTCCTTTTCGTTTTGTCAATGATAAAAATAACGCACGATGACGGTCATTCGAGCAAAGAGAGAACAGTAGACTCGCGATGTCGCGACTGACGATTGAAATAGAATTAATAGCTAAATTCGAATTGACTTGATCTTGAAGAGAGAGAGAGAGAGAGAGAGAGAGAGAGAGAGAGAGAGAGAGAGAGATGTGCATCGTCTTGACTATTATGTACTTGTTTTTTGGTATAACGAGTGACGATCGATCGAGCTGCACAATTTTTAGGCTGAACGTTATGTACTACTCGGTGCAATTATTAAAAGTGTAAGAACTTGATTAAAACAAAAAAAGATATATACAACAAAATATTCAATTTCCTCTGGTAATATATCTTTACTTTTATCCGAGGGAGAAGACCTATACTTATGTAACGTTTTACTGAATGTATCATGTAACTATTATATGAAAGTATACTAACAAACAAACAAAAATCATTGATAAATATTTTACTATATGGTGTATACTAATGTAAGAGGTATATGGTATATAAAAAGGAAAAAAAAACAAATATGTCCATTGCGTAAATGTATATAACTTTAAGCAAGAGGGCACCATGACGACAACTATCGTGCAGTATATACATTTTTTAATTTTCTATATAAGGATATATAGTAGTTTTATTTATTTTTGTAACCTGTAGATCGACGATCGTTTATTTTAAAAATGATATATTTTTTATTGAAACATAGTTGTGGCACGGAAAAAAAAATAATTGAAAATATCTGTCGAGATAAAACTTGAGAGAGAGAAAAAAAGAATCAATGTAAGACTTTTACTTTGTCTGATAGTTTTACTTATGGTACGTACCTGATTATTAAAAAAGAAATTATAAAAAAAAATGTTTGACTGATTCAATTCACTGTAGAACGACTAACAATGATAGAGACCGAATAAGCTACGGCTATAACTAATTAAAAGACTTTGTTGATTCAGGCTGATAAGCGTGAGATAATAAAAGAAAAACGTTGACTTTGTGGTACCAGCCTCCCACCGGGTTGACTTTCTTTTTATCGTAAGAACGTTTCACGTGTTATATTGTGCAGAACGATCAAAAAAATAAGATGAATGAAATTTTAAAACTTATTAAGAATATGTTGGAAAGTTTTTCGTCCTATGCTGCACTACAGGTACTATTCTATACACAACAGTTGAATGACTGAATTATTAAATATCTATTTTTGTGTTCATTGGATTGTATTCATAAGAAAGTCATGCACTCACGCGTTTCCATAGAGAAAATCTTATTATTTGAAATTATATGATTAAGCAGCAAATATAATGAATGAATTACTTCATTGCAAACTAAAGAATACTGACTACGAAAAATACGTTCGCTATGATTCTTTGAACATCAACTCCCCTCATAGATTCTATATTTTTGTGCAAACCAACAAATGTAACTATATGACAAGAAAAAACTATATGCTATGTTACTGAAGAGTATAATATATGTTGTAAGAGAATAAATCAATCTATGTTCAACATGGCAGTCTTATAATTATTATTAGAAATATGTTGTATAAGTGATTTATCAGTATCAAATATATGTCTGTACACTATGCACCTTTATCACATTTATAGTCCATGTACTGCTTATTTTATAAGCTCTAACCCATAAGTAATAATATATTTGCAAAAAGTCTTATTCATGCAATTATATCCAATAATTGCATTCGATAAATCAAAGCACTTAAGTGTTTTCACCTGATTATATTCACTCTTTTTCATTTACTCGCACAAAATATAACTAATCATTGAACATCGATGAATCCCCCTCTGATTCACTAAATACAGGATTCCAAAAACCTGAAATAAAAAGAGCATTAATAATTTTGCCAAATGTGCATGGAAGTTTGCTTCAATTGGAAACTTACTAGGGGGAGTGTCAGGGTTGTCAGGTTTGTACTTTCCTCGATGTCTGGAACACAAATTTTGTCTCTGCTTTCTATCTTTTTCAGGCATATCTTTGTAATACTGAAATAATTAAACCAATCACTATTTGATGGATTTTACGGCTACAAATATTATAGATATAATAAAATATGTCTTACTTCTTCACAGTCTCTGCAATCCCACCCTGCCAATTTTTCTTTCTCGCTTTTTTTTCTCACTGGACCTTCTTTGTAAGCATAGCCTAGACTCTCTTCTGCTCTGCCAGGTATACTGCAACGTAATATTAAATATCTTATCATTATAGTTGTATTTCATGTCGTAAATTAATGTAAAATAGCTTACATGTCAAAACTATTGAGCAACATTTTCTTTGCAGGTGGTGTGTCGCATTGCATGTCTTCATTTTCAAATTCTGTCAAATCAATTTCGAAATTCGTCATATCAGCTTTATGGTTTGTCATTTCAGCTTGAGAAAAATAAGTTTCATCACTAATACTTCTTTGAGGTACATTTGCTTCTAAATTGATGTTATTTTCGTGTTTTATATCTGGTATTCCATTCTTGAAAATGCGTTTCTGTTGTAATACATTATTATTTGATGTGGGGAAAGATAATTTTTCTTTGGATAATTGATTATTAGTTTTTTCATTGACATTACTGATATTTGATTTTTTATTTAAACTTAATTTATTTCTTAATTTTGAGGATCTCTCATCCTCTTTAGAACTGATGTCTACAGACTGATCTTTTTTTGCAAAACCATTTTGATTATATAATGTTCTGGATTCTTTTAAACCATTTCTTGGAGAGTTAAATTTTTTCATATTCATTAGAATACTGTCCGAATTTTCTTTTGTCTTGCTTTTATCATAAAAAGTTTCTTCTTCCGCAAAAGTATTTTGATTATTTGATGTTTTGAATTCTTTTAGACCATTTCTTGGAGAATTGAGCTTTTTCATATTCACTAGAATAGTGTCAGAACTTTGATCTGCTGTATTATTGTCATAAAAAGTTTCACTCCAAGAATTTCCTTTCTTTAAAAGATTCATACTTTTATTTCCAAGGCTTTCATCTAAGTCTACTTTACTGATATCCATCACTGGAGCTACTTTTTTAAAACTCAACACAGTTTGCCTGGATTTTTTACCTTTGTCTAGAAATTCAGTCTTTGCATAATTAGTTTTGGAAACATTCAAGATCTTGTATGCTACACTTTTGTCCGAGTTTTTCTGGAAAGGAGATTGCAAAATGTTTTCTATTGGTTTTAATGGTTCATTTTCATATTCATTTCCAAATTCTTTACTTAGGTCGTGATCAATGTCAATATTTTTTTCAAATGAACTTGCGTTAGCTGAACTAACTTTACTGTCATTGTTTGAATCTATTGACTGTGATGACGTATTTACAGATGAATTGCTTCTCTTTGAGCTATTTTTCTTACGTTTACTGAGGATAGGGCTGCTTTGGATTTTTACAGGTGAATTTGCAACTGATGCTGGTGGCGATTTATGTGTAATAAAACTTCCATCTTCAATATCTGAATTAAAATCTTCTGAATATATAGGTGGAAAATCATTTACATTCTCTTTATGTATAATACTTGAACACTTATCATCCCAATTACTTTTTTTACCACTCAATGAAAGTTTTGACAAAATTTGGAGTTTACAATTAGGACTGGCTCCAAGAATTTGTGATGGTGCTGGTACATTAATTGCTTCACTAAAAATTTTAAAGATTTTACTTAATGCTTTTTTGACTTAAACAATCAAGTTAGAGAATTGACTGATGATTTTGGATCACTTACACTTGCTGATTCAACTGTTGATTATCAATAATTTTTTGAAGTTTTTTATTAGTTATAGATAATTCTACGTTTTCATTCAACAGTTCTGTAAATAAAAATTTCAAAAAACATGAAAATTGGATAAGTGAATTTGAAAATAATATCAAATGTATATAGTTGAAAAATCTTATTTATTATCGATATTCATATAAATTACATGTATCTACAGTTAAATAACATTTCGTGGCAATGATAGAAACCCAAGGCCAAGATTGGATACACCACTGTATCAAATTGGTGTAAAAATTCAATTTTTTGTTATTAAAAAATGAGCAACACGATTGTAAATAACAAAATGAATAGTATCTGATTGAAACTTACTTTGATGTTCAAGCAAGACGTTTTGTAAAGAGCAAGAAAAGTTTCCATACGCTTTTTTAGCCGTCTCATGTTGCTCAAAGTATATTTTTTTCAACTCTCCCTTTAATTCTGATGCAAATTTGAGGTTGGGTTCGAAAGTTGATGGATGCCAATCCATCTCTGGTGATTTCCTTATGGAATCACGGTTAAACAAATCGACATTTTTATTGCCTACGTTCCAGTTAACAAATTGAGAACATCAATGAATCATCAATTAATTTTTTTACAAGGTAAAAAGACACAATTTTCAAAATACACAATGGACCAATTGTCCAACCTTCAGCCCGCCCTTTTGTACAGCTGTCGTTTCGTGTGTGTGTGCATCACGTGGTTTATTTTTGAGAACTTCATTGGTTGCAATTGGAACTGCTGCTGCCAACAAGTGGATTCAAATTCGCCGTTTAGCCACTTGATGGACTTCTGCGATGCTTTGTCATTTTTTGTTGCTAGTAGTGATTACACGTGGTGGTTCTAACCTTCGCAAGAAGCTCTTTTTTCTAATCTGGAAAATAAACAAATAAAAAAATATTACAAAGCTACCTACGCCATCATTTGCAGTTAATACAGTATTTACATAGTAATATATCATTATTATAATCAGAAAAAAAAAATGTCAAAGTGAATAAATCAATGCTAAAGAATATATAAATTCACTTTATGAATAGATAGAACGGGATGCAGAATTTCAAGTAAAATTCAAAGTTGTTTAAATGATAAATAAAAATATCATAATTTATAAATATTTTGACAACTAGCTGCAATTCATAAAACATGCAATTATTTCTGAAAACTAATCCTCATACAGTTATATACTCAAATTTTTTAACACTAGTTTATTTTAATGAGATATGATAGAATTTTGATTGAAAATTGACTATAAACTTGCAGCATGTTAAGAAAAAGAAGTTTTGCAAGAAATATCCATATTTTAAGTCTATTCCTTTATTATTAACATTGGTACGGTTCGTAATATTTACATCATTATCTTATAGACAAATTTACAGCAAGTTTGCTGTATAATCTTGTAATTAGTAGTAGTTTTAATGATAAATATGCAAGATATTATCACGAAACTTATAACTTTCAGTAAAAATTACTTCATTAATTTATAACTATAATAATTACAATATTGTGCACATTTATACAGTTCTTAAATTATGCTGTGTAGAACTTTCTTTCACGACCCATGATTTAGAATCAAAAGTATATTAAAATGCATTCGGATATTTTTCTTACATGTATTTGACATCAAAAGTCAGTAAGCTAAAATTAGAATCGATGAATAAACTTATAAAAATTATCAATTCAATTATCGTACAAGAGACCAAATGTGGCATTACATAATTAGTTGTGATTGACGTCATAATTGGAAGTATTAGATAAATCATACTTACGTTACGACATTGATGCTGAATAATGATCGTTTTCTTTTGTTTTTTACAATAAAATGTCGCAACGAATCGTACATTATGTACACAAATTGAAGGGCCATTTAGGATTTAAATGCAGATTGAGAGGAAGTGGAGGGTGGAAAAATATTGTTCGGCAGGCTAGCGACCAGTTTACCTGGCGGTCGATTGTACGCTTCCAAGCTGTAGCGCGACATCAACGCGGACAACGCACTCCTTATTCCAACTGTGGCTATTTGAGACCATCTACCAGAGCTGACGGCGTCGTCGCCCGCGTAGACCGCGTGAGCGTCGAAGTTACTTTTATGGGCGCTGTTGCCAGCTGGAAAAGGTGCGTCTGCAAAATTATAATGTAGCACTGAGCCACAATGGAATTTTCATTATTTACCTTGTACCGGAGGATTGAGCACTGGTTGGTGAGGGTCGAGCATTCCACTTTGCCTTGTATTGCTGGCCAGTCGTAATTCACTTTGCAACTCTGCTAGCAATTGCACTGCTTTTGGATCAGTCTATCGTGCAATGAAATTATTTATCGTGATAATTTGTTTTTTTCCTGAGGAATTCAACTTTTTTCCAATGTATATAAATACCTCATTATCTGCTTTGAGAGACATGAGGTCTTCGACGCAGATTGGTTTGCCTTGATTCAGGGCACCTGTCAAAATACCCAGTTTACGAGCAAGGGTATCTTCATTTACATATTCTGGATAGAAAGCTCCTTCTCGTGGATTGTTTCTGGACTTGATTAGTGGAGGACTACCATAACTGTAAGGGGATGATGCAAAGGGACCTGGTGGTTGACCAAATAATCCATCACCAACCATGTGAGGTTCTGAACTGTATCGATGAGAGTAGCCTGCCTCCATTTTTAATCTCTTTGATGACCTGAAAAAACAACACTCATTTCTACACTTGCTTCTTTTATTACAAAGCTAGATTTTACATGAAAATGTTTGTACAGTTAGGTTGAAAGCTATTGATGTGTAAAAGCATAAGCATTATTTGTCTTATTAATGACAATGACTAATTTTATGTGTGCAATATTCGATTTTTCTTTATGAGTGTGATTTATATAAATTTTATTACTCAGAGTAATTGAGCTTTTCTCTAGCACATAACAATCATTTTTTTCATGTTCACACATTATAACATCAAACCAGGTAAGAATGTTTTTACTTCAATTTACTTGAAACCGTTAGGTAACATATGTAACTGTAAACACACAGGGAACCCTTGTGATATGTATGGTGATCAATGGGGAAAAAAAATGAGTTTGATGAATGATTTTGACATAGAAAAGTATGTTATTCAGTTTTAGTAAGGGATTGAGTTTAAATGAGTTGTTAGATATTCCAAGCCCAAACAAATTTCAGTTGCACAAATGAACTTGAAAATTGAAATTTGGAAAATATTTCATTACCTAAATACACTCTTAAAAGCGTTATAAAATTAGTTCCTCTATCACATTTGGCCAAAATATTTTACTTCCTGAAACACAATCGTTTTTTAACTTCATTATTTATAAGTGTACTTGTGCTCTACATACTTAATTTTCTTATAAAATCGAGCGTCTTATCAACGATTTCGATTCCACATTAATACAACCGCGAAAAGTATTGTACAATTTTCCATTTACATTTTAATACTAATACTAAGCTAATGCTTTTGCAGTATCAATTTATGAGAACAAATTTTATGCAATATTTTGCGATCATTTATTTATTTTTTTTTTTTTGGAAATCATTAATTTTTACAAGGTTGTGCCAAAAACGTTATAAACACGTTGTGCAATTCTTTTCATTATATTAAATAATTTACGAGAAAGAAAATAAACAGAACGTAAAATTGGAACAAAACAAAATGTTTATTATTGTAATCACATGTTTAATTTACATTCAAAATATGTAAGATATATGTGAAACGTTTTATAGCTTATAATCCTCCTCAGTAATTTCACAGTATTAATGTGGAATCAATCATAAATAAGGAACAATTTGGGTTTTGAAGAGGAAATTTTCAAACATGTTCTAAATATATGTCATTAAGTTAAAATAATTTTTTTTGCTTCAAACGGTTCCCAGTGTGTGTCTCAATACTGCCACTCCATTATCCAACAACCTTTTATTATGAATAATTATGACAACATGGCTGCATAGGCGCTTAGGTATTTTATCTTAATCATGTGGTTGAGGGATATTTTGTTTAAAAAAATTTATTTATAGCAGCCACTTTTCCATTTTAAATATCGTTATTATTATTATTTATGCATAATTTTAATTTGTACAACATGTATAGTTCGATTAACTGTCTAATTCCATTTGATTATTTTAAATTGATTGATTTAACTCTTAAAATATTTGTCTAAAATATTACGATAACTATACGAAATGGAATCCCAACAGTTTTTATTTAATGTACAAAAATAACAAGCTGGAATAGCCAGCGGATAAAAGAAAAATGATCCAATTGAAGAAACCTCTCGTGTAAAAGCACAAACAGTCGAAAAAAAAAATCGTGAGTAATATTAACAATTAAATCATTGGCGCATGTGACAGTGCTTTTTGTGGTCAATTCGTCTTCTTTATGTCCACATCTTCGACTTCCTCGTTGTTTGTGATGGTGAAGTTGACACGTGGGTACTCCTTTGTACCCATTAACTTTATTTACAGATAAGGTTTTCCTTACATACACTCGTAGACCTACACGTCGCATCATTATACAAATATTCATGATACTTCAAACTTCTTTTTATAAAATATTTACAAATTTTGAACGTTTACTAATCTGTCTAAATATTATGAAAGTGAACATGAAGATTACTTTGAAAAACATGAATCGACTAAACGATATCAAAACTCTTGATTAACTTTCTATAAGGCTGGTAAGAAAAAAAAATACGAAGTTTTTTTTTCGCAATAATTATATGTATAATTTTTTCGTAACCCTCGTCATTTTCAGTATTTTTGTTTGTTACTGTAAATAATTAAATGTTGGCCATAAAATTCTTTTTAAAGATAAATAAAAATATAACAAATGCAGCATCTAATTAGATAAATACGCATACGCAATCTACAATCTTCAACTTCTGGCTGATTAGCGATTGATAGCTCAATCAATCAACCGTCTACTATTACTCACCCCCCGACATCGGATAGGTCCTCAATAGTTCTTTGCATGCCGCTTCTATTTGGTACAGATGATAAAGGCATTCGGCCTTGGGAACTTGCTTGTTGCTCTCGCAATTCTCGTCTTCTCTTTTTACTCCACAATTCATGACAATCCTGCCACGTTGGCAGTGCTGGGGATTGCATTCTGAAAAAAAAGATAGTTACGCAATGATCGACATCGAAGCAATCCAGGTGGACAGCCAGCCAAAAGAAAAGAGTACATACTGGTCTGGTTGCACGTTTTTCAGCCACGGACTTTTTAATGCATCCGCAGCTGTGATACGTTTTTCTGGATCTAGCTCCAGCATTTTATCCAGTAAATCTAAAGCTGTCGCTGGCATGAATATGAAATCGTCGCGAAGCCGACGCCTGTATGTCTTTTTAGGTTTCAACGTGTGCCACAAGGGCAACTTTATCACAGATGGCCATACCCCTGGCGTTGGCGTTCCGCAAACTTTGGATATGATTTCTAGTTGCATCATTTCTATGTTAGCCTGAAAACAAAAATGAACCATAAAAATACGATCGAGCTTTTCAACGATTCACGACACAAGTCATGCGAGGCGCAGTACCTGGAATAGTGGTTTCTTCAAGAATAATTCTCCTAAAATACAACCGCAACTCCATACATCAATAGCAGGCCCATAACGCTCCTCTCCCAATAATAATTCAGGCGGCCTATACCACAAAGTAATTACTTTGTTGGTGTAAGGTCGCTGTTTGTCGTCAGCATTCCAAAGTCTTGCCAGACCAAAGTCAGCTAATTTCACTTCGCCCCTGTAACAAAATTATCGCGTTAGTGCATCAAACGAAGAAAATCAATGTACATTAGCATCGCTATAGCGCATTTTCACGTACTTGTTATTCATTAATATATTGGAACACTTGATATCACGATGCAAGAAATTTTTACTGTGGCAGTAATTCAAGCCGTCTAGCAATTGTTTCATAATGCTTGCATTATTCATTTCATTAAAGTCAACCATTCCTGATTCCAAAAGTCCCATCAAATCGTGATCCATGTACTCGAAAACCAAATAAAATGATCCTTTGTCCTGCAAACAGAAGCGTACATTTAATAAACCAATTGGCGCTCAAATAGTTTATCGAATATTACGTTCGATCCAAATTGTACCTTTCGAAAATCAACGGCATCTTGCTTGTCCGTGACAATTTCCCTCAGGTTGACGATATTCTTGTGATTGAGCTGACGCAATATTTTGATTTCTCGCACAGCGGTGATAGGGAAGCCATCTTTCTCGTTCTCCAGACGAACTTTCTTGAGAGCAACGATAACGCCGGCAGACTTATCTTGCGCTTTGTACACTTGCCCGTAAGTACCCTCGCCAATTTGATCGATCACTTCGAAGACATCGACGCAACGCTCGCCCCAATCTTTGCCACCGGAAGCCGACATTGGCATGTGAGAATTGTTTTTC
This sequence comes from Galeopsomyia nigrocyanea, assembly GCA_035047105.1. NCBI lineage: Eukaryota > Metazoa > Arthropoda > Insecta > Hymenoptera > Eulophidae > Galeopsomyia > Galeopsomyia nigrocyanea. Next base: position 3,834,941 of record JAWWMK010000008.1, read on the forward strand.
GAGTTTCTCCTTCTCACTATCTTCGGTCTCTTCAGCTTTGGCTTCGGCGGTATCTTCTCCACCTTCACACGTGGTGGAGTTGCCGTCGTGTCCTCCTCCCCGCTAAGCTCTTCCGAACCTGGTACGACTGAAACTAACGAAATCACAACGGTGAATTGAAAGTCGTTTATACGAAAACTTCGCTAGAAAATAAAACCTTATCAACTTACCAGGTGGCATCGGCAAGTCTTTAATGCCCTTCTTCTGGTTACTTGGCTTTGGCGTGACAGACTTGGGCGTAGTAGACTTGGGTGTGACAGGTTTGGAAGTAATGGACACAGGAGGTTTCGAAGATTGCTTTGGGGTGTGAGTAGTGTAAGGTGGAGTCGGGGAGCGGCTTGGCGGCGAGTCGATGCTTTCCAAGTCGTTTTGGTTGATACCCGGAGGCAGTGGTAGCTTGGCCAGACTCTTGCTCGTGAAAGAGACGAGAGGTGGCTTCGGAGGTTCGTTAGACTTCAGAGTCACTAGGTTGTTTGGAGTACTAAATTTAGCGATTGCCGTAGACAATGGGAAGGCAGCAGCTGCAGATGGTGGAGGAGCTTGGGTTGGAGCTGGAGCTGAAGCCGGGGCAGGAGTTGGAGCTGGAGCATGATGCGAATGAATTAGGGTGGTTACAGGGGGAGCTGGAACGGGACCAGGCACTAGGACAGGCACTTGAGCGAGACTCGGTTGAATTGGCTTCACGTCGGGATGGTGATGCAACTGCTGTAACTGTTGTTGTTGTTGTTGCTGCAGCTGTTGTTGCTGCTGCTGCAGCTGTTGTTGTTGCTGCTGTTGCAGCTGTTGTTGTTGCTGCTGTTGTTGCTGTTGTTGCTGCTGCTGCAACTGTTGTAGCTGGTGCTGTTGAAGCTGTGGAAGTTGCTGCGCGAGCTGCTGCTGTTGAAGCTGCGGAAGTTGCTGCTGCTGCTGTTGCAGCGTGGGAAGTTGCTGTATCGCGGGAGGCAGCGTTTGCACACCTATTTTTGAACATTCATGTTTTATCACGTCCCTCCCAATAAGTTAGTATGAAACTTAGTTTACGGGAGTCATGCAGAATTTTTTTTAGACAGTAGCATAATATCGACTTTGCTGAAAACCAAATAATTTCATTCTGTGTTATATTTCACTCGAAATTTCATTTTTTATAGTAGCAAACATCATTAAATGAAAAAAAAAAGTGTGACCGTACGTACTAAAATTTTCGTTCGATTTCACTTTAGACACATACAAACAACTACATTTTTTTTAGTATACAATTTTTTTTTTAGTAAAAACTTCTCAAAGGTCTAGCTGTAGCATGCCACTGTCTACAAGAATCCAAAAGAAAACAAAAGAATTGATCAAAAGTAAAAGCGAATTCTCTCACCTGTGACCAAAATCGTGGGTGTGTTGACAGCAGCGACTGGCGCGTCATTGCCCAGTGCCGGTGAATTATATACATGGACATTCTGGACAGGAACGGCAGCACTCACGTGCACCGCTGGCGGTGGTACCTCGACTTTCACTTGCGGCACTGGCAGCGTCGTCGGCGGCGGACCGGGCAACGGTGGAGTTTTAGCAGTTAACGGTTCTTCTTTCACCGGTTGTAGTGCCACCGGTTGTAGTGCCACCGGTTGTAGTGCCACTGGTTGTAGTGCCACCGGTTGTATTGCCACCGGCGTTGGAGTTGCTACCTTAGGCACCACCGGCACGACAGTCGGAGGTACCTGTAGCTGGCTTTGGCACTGCAGATTCGCGTGCATCTGTGGAACGAACGAATAAAAATTAATGATTGAAACGAGCGATTGGCTCGCGACAGGTGTTAATCCAAAGCAATGAAGATCGTGTTTGAGTAATTAGGATGCTCTAATATGTATTAGTGAACGTTAGAGCAATTACCGGTACGACCGCCGGTGCGGAAGTCATCATTGGCACAGGAATATCCACGAGGTCGACGAGATCCAGACTGGTACTTGGAGTAGTGGCAGCGGTGGATGATTTCTCGTTCATTCGATCGGACGACGAGCCATTGCTGTTGTCCTTCTCGTCCGAACCCTCGATAATCTGTACCTCGTCTTGGCTAGCCTTCTCCTTGGCGACTTGTAACTTCTTCAGTGCCAATTCTTTGAGGTTGCGATCCTTGACGAGTTCGGCGAACAGACTCGTCTCGCTGATCTTCGCCTGATACTTGAGGTTGCGCTCCATTATGCTGGTCGGCGATCGGCGATTGAAGCTACGACCCACCGGCGACGGGATGCGCTGAAGCCGTGGACTCTTGCTGCGCCGCTTGCGAGATGATTTGTGGGATTTCGGTGGCGAGCGCGACCTCTTGGGCGAACGGGTTCGACGATTTCGGGACCTCGAGCGGGAACGAGATTTTCGCCAACGCCCGTGTGGACTGCGAGAACGGGAGCGTGATAGGTGGCCCATTCTGTTGGCAAACATAAGATCGAATTTCAGATGCAGATAGATAAATATTTTTGTTAATCTTGCGATGGTTGCGTCGAGAATTGAATTTCATTGGGTGATAAAAAACAAACATTGTATTCTACGCTGATTGCAATTCGATCTAGTGAAGCTTTCATTTCTATTCTCGACAAGACACACAAGTAGTACAAAATATCAATACAAAAAGACGTTGATCAAACATCAGCTGATCCTATAGACTGTTAGATAAGCGAGTCTTTAAAAGCGTGTAATTTTCAATAACACAATAATAAGAGTAATAAAACTGAATCAATGGGAGCGAGTATCTTCAGAGAATGGTTCAACGTACCTAGCACTAGGACTCCTCACGGACTTCCTCTTGTCCCTGCGATCCCTCTCGTGATGCCTGTGCCTCCTGGCGGAATCGTCCCTCTTTCTCCTCGGCGACCTCGCCAACACCTCGTCGGCGCGACTCCTGCGATGCGACGACGACGAGGTGGGACTGAAGTCCCTCCGCCGCGGCGGACTGGGACTGTGCCGGCTGCGATGCATCGACGACGACGAGGACACGTGATTGGAGGGGCTGTAGTCTCTCCTCCTGGGAGGACTGTGATCCCTTCGCCTCGGCGGGCTGGGACTGTGCGGCCGGCGCCGATGATTGGGACTCATGTGCGAGCCGGACTTGTGCCTCGAGTCGCCGGGACTGTGGTGTCCGGACTTGGACTTGTGATGATTGTCCGGCGTGTTGGCCCTCGGCGGCAGCTGGGGCGTGTGCGGCGAGTCGACGTGCCGGCCCGAGCTCTGGTGGCGATGCGACGAGGGCGGCGGCGACTCGAGCTCCATGTCGCTGGGCGAGCCGCGTCTGGGCGGCGTGGCCGGCGAAATGGGCGAGGTGCTGTCCTTGAGGGCCATCATGGGGGGCGAGGGTCCCGGATGGGCGAGCCTCCAGTTGGCCAGCGCCTGCGAGTGCAGCAACTCCGTGCCCGCGGCGATGACGTCGGGGCTGAGCGACCTGCTGGCGCGCTTGTTCTTCCTCTTCTTCTTCTTGCTGCCGCTGAGGCTGGAGCCGGGACTGAGCTCGCCGCCGCGGTTCTTCTTCTTCTTGTCGCGCTTGTGCTTCTTCTCCTTCCGTCGGGGCGCCGAGCGCCCCTCCTCGTAATTCAACGGCATCACCAGGCCTACGCCGGCCTCGTCGGCGTAGACTCCGCGCAATTTGCGATGCATCGCGGACGGTGTGGTGGGCGACAGACTGATGGGCGAGGTGTCGCCAGCCGGTCCACCACTAGCATAGTATCCGCGAGCTCCTCCTCCAGCCGTGGCTGTCTCGCCGTCGGTGTAGCTGTTGGCGCCGTCCTCCGACTGTATCTCCCCGGCCTCGGGCTCCGACAGATCCTCGCTCGACACGTCCGAGTACTCGACCAAGGGTTTTCGACTACCGCTGCCGCCGCCCCCGCCACTCGTCAGGCTCAGCTCGTACTTGTCGTCCTGTCGCGAGCGTTTCTTCTTCTTCTTGCCGGAGCTCTTGCCATGCCTGCGACGCTTGCCGCTGCTGCTGCCGATGGCAAGGTTGCTGCTCTCGCCGACGCTCGTAGCGACGGCTTCGGCGGCCGCTGCCACGGCGACCTCGAGGGCGTGCGAAGCTCGGTTGCTCGTCGTACCACTGGCCGACGTCGGCGCGAGGTTGCTCAGCAGATTCGCCGCCGCTGAATCTCCGGTGCCGCCGAGGCTGCTCGTGCTGCTGCTCAGGCTGTCCTTCCTGCGCAAGGGCTTGTAACGTCCGTTGCGTTCCGCGCGCTCGATATCACGGCTGCTAGGCATGTCACCTACTGGAACAACAGAGCGACATCTTATTATTTATTCTTTGATTTTTTTTTCTTATTTTTTTGCTGGTAAACGCGTCTTGTTAGAGGGCGATACGTGCATTTTTTGTTTATTTCTTTTTTTTTTTTGGAGCAACGCGCGCGTACCAATGTGCAACGATCGGTATATAAAATAGGTGCATGCAAATCGTTGCGTGTCCTCTATTCATTCTAAAATTTCTTGATCGTCGTTTATATTTTTCGGTAAAGTTTTCTGCGCTTTGTCGCGTGTTACGAGCTGCACATATAAATGGAGAAATTCCACGAGGTACGCAGGCTGTCATGACTTGCTGATAACGGTAAATAGTTGCAATAAATTTAAAAAACACGGTAACAGCAAAGGTTTGCGAGGAATGAATTGTAGTGATACAAGTACATTGGGAGTTAGTTACCCACGAGTTATTGGATGGAAAAACTGTACAAAGCATGTGTAACACATAATTTTGTTGTAAAAGTTGCAGATATGAATTACAGACTGATACTCGAGTTAGTGTGTAGTTAGATTAATTATCTTTTCTACTCGAGCACCGACACTCAAAATAATTTACTACAACTCTACGACAACTTCACAAAAAAGTATTGACAATATGTTCATGTAGGTAGCCAACTATCTGCTTGCATGAACCTTTGAAGTCTAGTAGCTTTAGGGTTTGTATTATAATTTTCTATTATCCTCACGTTAATGAAGGGTAAGAATTATCATGGACTATTGAAAATAAAAGCATAGTTTTATTAAAGTAGTTAAATCCCAGATTAATATCATATTATATGTAAAATTTTTAAAGATCATTTCAGTCAAATTTGTACATAAAAAAATTGATAAGATTCATCATCGCTATAACAATATTTTCCTGATTTACAGCCTTATCAGTAGCTGAAACTGGATTGCAATGAGGAGTTGTGAAAATCACTTGCTCGAGCTCAGATGAAATTATTTATCAGAGTGATGCAATTACACGAGGATACAATTTGAAAATGTCTTGATTCAGCATACAGTCAGATGATTCAATACAACAGCAAAGATAACAGGGAAAGAATTGAAAAGAAAGCAACAAGTATCCTAAAGAAGGTATCGAGCAACCTAAACCTGATTAAAATGATTAAATTTAGTCATCGAACAGCATAACTCCAAAACCCCATAACCCTCTTCTTAGCCCAAAACAAGCAGTTCCGGAAAAATCTCATTGTACTACTTTGCCAAATCGAAAGATAGCACTTATATATCGCGTGTCACTCACTCTCTCTCTCATATTGCAATCGTGGCAAAACAAAGTTGGAGCGACGAGGAGAAACGCTCTGCTTACCTACAGCTACGGCAGAGTTCGGCCAAGGGGCTCTTCGGCACAATCATCGATAATAACCAAAACACAGCGCCAACACAACAATAATAACACAAGCATCCACGATAAATCCGAGAGATGCGATTAACATCGTTTTCCGCGCGCGCACTGCTACATCGTGTCCAACGTTTGAGGCAAGAGGTGCGGCGCGATCAGCACGATTTTCGGAGCCATACTTGCAACACACAAGAGGACCGCGTGGGCCCCGTTGTAGTTAGGCTACCTATTCTCTCTCGACCTAGCCTCTCTGGGCCAGAGAGCAATGCAGCAGCAGCAGCAGCTCTCTGCGGCCGCCATTGTTAGCGCACGCACACACACGCGGCACGCCAACTTTTCGTCGACTTTGCGCGATAAATAATACATAGGTTGCTACTTACGTGCAACACTCGATTGAAGACCGGGATGCCTTCCTTCCTTGGTGGCCAGGCATCGAGGTGAGCTGCTCTCTCACGACGACCACGGCGATGATGATGTTGCTCCTTTTTGCACCAGTTGGTCGCCGTCGCCGCCGTTGTTCCTCCCGTGGCCTGCACAGCGCGCACAACACTTGGCAAACACACACACCACGTCCTCGAGCTTCCTCTCGTCGACGATGATGATTCGAGGCTCGTCGTTGTATTCAAATACCCTCGTCGAAATAATGTCTAATGGCGCGACGCGAGAACGCCCATTACACGTTCCACGAGCTTGCCAGAGCTAAACGACTTTACTTTTCATTCATCATTGGATATATATTAATCTGTCTGCGCTCTCTGCTCTTTATTTTCAACAATCTTTACGTCTAAAAATCGAATTTCGATCGTTCAAATCAAAGCATCAATGGTTAGTTCTGATAATTTTTTCGTTAGAGAAAAAAACTCGCCAGCTCAACGGCGGCCATTAGGATTTTATGCAGAGAAAAAGAGAGTGAGAAAGAGAATCGTGATGTGGCCGTGTGAGAGAGAGAGAGAAAGAGACAGAGCTCGCGCGTGCGTATATTCAGTCATCCGCGCGCTTGCTTCCGCTCGTTGCCGTGACGTAACGCGGAATGATGGTAGCGTGAGCTGCTGAGCCGCCGCGCGCCGTTGCCGCATGCCCCCACGAGAACCGCAGCCGTCTCAAAATGGTGATAGTGCTGACATCTGTTAGTTGCCTTATCTAGAGATAGTGGGAGACCGCATTGGCCAATCGGACGCCAAGAAAGGTTCGTTCACGTTTTCATGCTGTTTCATAATGAGGAAATATTGGTTTTGTTTTCAGCCGGCTGCCCCGCTCTGGCGCTACTTGCCTTCGCTTCCGTTTTTTTCAGCTCTTCAAATTTTTTAGCGGATAAAGTATAAACTCGCTTTGTTTTTATCCGCGTGAAAATACGTGGTTTGGCAATTGAATATTTCATTATTTTTTCCGAACCATGCATTTTACGATTGCCAATGCAAATGCAATTTTATTGATATGTATATTGTTAGTTTAACCAACATCATGATAATATTTTATAATTTTTTTAGAACATTCGTGATTTGTACACAAATTACATGAGGCAAAAATTATATATAACATATAACAAATGATTGCATGATGATATCGCAAATTCAGCTACTGTACTGGAGCGCCGCCCTAGTGGCTAAAAAAGGAAGCTGATCAGCGTTTGACGGTTTCAAAATTAAGAAAAAAACATTCCTGGGCCCTGAATGCATGAAAAGTGCCTGAATTCGAAAGAAAATCTATATTTGAGATTTATTGCAATTGAATAATTATTAAAAATTATCTAAGGAATACGATCGGCTGAGGGCTTGGGTTGTTGTTATTAAATACAGAAACACGGATCTGTGTTTATATCTTAGAGATACGCGGATTTGCGTTTTTAAACTCTACATAGACACTGAAAATTCAGTAACACAGATCCGTGTTTCTGTATTTAATAACAATAACCCAAGTCCTCAGCCGATCGTATTCCTTAGATAATTTGAATATGGAGGGTGCCTTCACTTCAATTATTAAAAAGTTCTAAGTGATATTTCTTTACCTCCATATATGACCATCCTCATTAACGAAACTCACCTTTACTTCTGAACTACTTGGAAATTCAAAGATAAGAAAACCAGACGCATTTTTAATGACATTTCCATTCTTTACAAATCATACCTAGATAGTGGGACAAGTGGGTCTCCGATTTTCTTACTTTCTCCCATGTTCTTCTCACATCTCGCCCTCAACCTCCTACTCCTTTAGTAAAAAAATCGGATCAAAAAATTAGTCAATGACAGGTCGGAAAACTGAAAAATAGGCTATGGAGGGGTAAAAAATTATTATCCGTCCTTGTCTAGCACCCAGCTTTTCGGGTCAGTGGTGGGGGAAAACGCAAAGAGAATTGGGGACTCTGTATATTTTTGTTGGTTTTTTCCCATGGAGACTATATATTATAGTCTCTAATAGAGTTTCTATTATATAGTCTCCATGTTTTTTCCCCTTCGAGTGAAGGAAAGGCAATCCGCTAAGGGCAGAGGAGAGAGAGAAACACTGATTTGTGTATTCT
>JAWWMK010000008.1:3843175-3925717 GCA_035047105.1 Galeopsomyia nigrocyanea
GAAAATTTTTGCTCTTAAAATAAGAAAAAGTTGATTTAAGTATGCAGCAAATTTAAGAAATTTTTTTTGTAGTGTATATGGCCAATTCCACAAAAAAACTGCCATAACTTCGTTCGGGTTTTGGCAAATTAAAAACGCGGGTTTACGCTCGAAATTATTATATTTTCTCAATCTACAACACTAATAGAACCTAAAAATACTAGTGCCCCACGCCGCATAATCTTGTGACACCCTTTTTTTTTGACTTAAAAGTCTTGAAACGGTCGAAAAATAATACACTAAATTCCATAGTTTTTTGGAATTTGACAAAAAATGAAAAAAGATATCGTTAATCTGACTTCAGAATCGAATTCTACCCCTCAAAATTCATCGAAAACCACATTTTGTTTTTTTTCTACTCGAAATTCCGACGCTTGTAGAGCTTTTTAAACTACAACAACGCACAAAAAGTAAAAAAAAAAAACTTATAAAATGGCAAATCTGGCACGTTCCATCAATTTTGTGTGTTTTCAGAGCTCTACAAGGGTTGAAATTTCGAGTTGAAAAAAAATAAAATATGGTTTCCGGCGTATTTTGAGCCGGGGAATTGGATTCTGAAGTCCGATTAATGCTATCATTTTGTGTTCATTATTAAAATCGAAAAAAACTACAAGAAACCAGAAAAGCTCAGATTTTCGTTTTTATCGATGCTAGAGTTTGCGTGTGATTTTGACACTGTGACACGCAAAAAGGGGGTGTCACATTTAAGGAGGCGATGGGCAAGAGCATTACGAATCTTTTGATACCTCGTAGAACAGCGTGCACCTAAAATTGAGAGCGTGCCCTCAGTTTGAATATTTCAAAAAACGCTGCCGAATTAAGACACTTTTTTGTGGAATTGGCCATATAAACGGCGTATTTTGTTGTGGATAGCGTTGTTAAACTGGCGTTGTAACTTCCAACTAATTGAATGCGAAGTATGCGTGAAATGCAGTATTACTACATAATATACTGAAATTCAAATGAAATTGTTCGCAACATCAAATTACATATTTAATACACGGAATAAAAGGTGCCTCGTAAAATTTTTGCGAGCGTAAAATCAAATTAAATCGTCCATGCAGAAATAAAAAAAAAGTACAAATATGCATCGCATATTCTCGGTAACGTACATTTTTTGTGAATTCAGAACATTCATTATTTCCAATCAATTATGAAAGTATTATATGCAATATTTTTTTATAAAAAAATCTTTTGATCAATATTTACATTCATCTCCAAATGAAGCCACACGTGCCAAAATCATACAAGAACTTTCGACACAAAAGACAACAAAAAGAAACGATGAAAAATCGTATTAAATGAAAATGGTAAAGAAAAGCCCTAGTCTTTGGCTAAGGTCTTACTTTGCCGGCGCACCTGGAGGATGTTCGACGAGGAGTTCTTGTCGTCGGGTCCAACCCATTGTTCGAGCAGTACGCCCTCGTTGAATTCGCCGCGCAACCGACCAAGTAGATCCTCCAATGGATAAATGGGCTCTTGCCACTTGTCACCCTCGACCACTGGCCAACCACCAAACGAACGAAGTGCCTCCCTCAAAGGCTCGTCTCCAATCTCGCGGATTTTAGCTGCACGAGCGAGGACAGATTTTTGTATATGCGAAATTCGTTCGAAAGTATCCGAGAATTATATTATATCAATCTGTCGGGATTGGTAAACGCGAATGACGTAGAAATTTCACGTAACATTTGCCACGACGTGATTCAATTTTAAATAATATTTTTCTGCAGTTATACGTTCTAACGAAACGCAAAAAAAAAACCGACTTTTCCGCGCGAATTGTATGAAACGCTAATTAATTTAATTCAAACGACTGCATTACTTTATTTTATCAAAGCAAAATGAAAATTAAAAGTCGTTCTTTGAGTATATTTTTCAATCTCGTATATTTTTCAATCTCGTATATATATATAATCGTAAAATATTATTTCTTTCTGTTGTTATTGTGCGGCGTATGATAAAGCCATTCGAAATGATATATTACGGAAGAATTGTTTTTCTCGGGACTTTTATACGTTATTTATGGAAGATATTTCGCATGACGGCTTGCGATTCTATATAAGGTTTTATCACATCTCTCAACGCTAGCATGATAAAAATCATAGAAACGCTCTCCTTTTTTTCTTTATCAAAAGCCATTTTTAAAGTTAATCGGTCATAAAAATTCCGCGAAACAAAAAAAAAAACAATTACGCCAAGAATTATTCTCATAACTGCGTTTGCGCTGCCGAGTTCAGCTGGGAGTGCAATTAGAATTTACGCGTATGTGAGCTTTCGTTATCCGACGCTAATGCGATAAATAAAGTTATACGTGCAATTCAATTCTAATGCGTTTGGCCTGATACCGTAAATTTGGCAACTGGAATTAAAGACGTATTAAAACTAACGCGAAAGATAAAATCATTTGATAAATTCATTTTCTGAAAGTTCCGCTGAAGAAAGCATCGATAATCGAGAAAGTGGATAAAAAAAAGCGATAAAACACACAATATTTCGTGACAAAACGCAATCGAGACTGTATAAATTTACAAGCGATCGCATTTCGTGACTTTCGTTGAATGTTTTTTCATTGTACCCACGGATGTCCATGCAGGACTTGTAGAACAGTTTGGCCTTGAGGGTGGCGTCGTTGTCGCGATGATCGGCTTGCTCCTCTAAAAGGCCTTTCAGAATGACCTGCAGTTGATCAGCCAATACCTCGAACGTTGACACTGAGCTTCGATCCTCCGGTATTACGTGCAGCTTGTTCCACGTGCCGCAAGCGTATTGGAAAAAATCCGTACACGGCGCCGCTGTTCTGTCCATCGCCGATAGTAAACTCGCCGCTGTCGTGTTTTGGACATTCAAACGAGAATATTGCTCGGGTTATTCGAGTGTTGCGCGCGAGAGTGAAAAAGCTTTTTTATGTTGAATCGTGTGCATGGTTTTTGAATTTTGAGAGAGTGTAATAAAATTTGAATAAAAATAAGGGCTTTTGACTTTTCTTACCTGTTCGCACGCATTCTTCCGTTAAACAAACGTTCGGATCTGTAACAGAGTAAAATATAACATAAAGTGAATATTGTACTTGAGATTTCAAAGAAGTTGACATCGCTATTATTCATCGCCAATTACTACATAAATCGTTTGAAAAAGGTCTTTTTGATTCAAATATCTTATTATTAGCGTAAATACATTATTCAGAAGACGAAGCAGTTATATAGTTCAACAAGATCACTCAATCGCCACTTGAAATAAATTTCGAATAATTGAATTTTCACGATGACACAATTTTTCCTTCAAATTGTTTCCATTCCTCCCATCGACAGTACAATATTCAACGTCTTATAATTCAACGAGAAATTTCTTTTAGCTGCGGTGGCTGCGGTAAAGCTGATTAAAAGTTAATTAATTAGCCGCGCTTAATGCATTTCGTCACTCAGAGTCCACTACTCTACTCTGCTCATCGAGGTGCCTAACTTTTAACAAATTGCATTTCCAATAATCATATCGCCCGTCTATATACTACAGATGGTGGTAGTTAAAAGTTTTTCAATGTAGTTACAACTTTCGCGACATGTTCAATAATCGATTAACAAACTCGAACGCTGCGTGACATAAATTTTTGATTTTAATAGACGAGCTACTCTATTCTTCAACAAGTAGTTCGGAATCTCTCGGTGAGTATATGTTTTGTAACAAAAAGGACAGATTATTTTGTCGCGGTACAGGTGTTACATCATATAGTAACTGCGCGTTAGACGAAATAACCGATGAGAAGGTGAAAGAGAGTGAGAGCTGTCGTGTGGTATGTCAGTCATTTGAAGGACACATAGAGTGCACTTGTCTTTGTCATTGACACGAGAAGTGTGATATACGCGACAAAAACAATATATAGACTGCACGTGCGAAGGCATCGCTGTTATTGAAATTTCACGACCATAAAAGCAACAATTGTTTTCTCGGTGCATTTTGCAATTGACTTTCGAATAAAAAGGACTTACTAGACTTATTCAGTGAATTTTTTTTCTCTTTCATGCCGGAAGGCTAACGCTGTTGTGCTCGTTTGATGTCACGTAGTTAACTCGAACAAACTAGTTGGTTACTTTTTTTTTTCAAGATAGAATTTCGTTAATTGGTATAACATGAAAACTCGGTTCGTTAGTCTTACGAGTGTGTGTGTGTGTGTGTTTTCGATGTCAAATTGGAAAAACAATGTGAAGCAATTTTATTCAAAACTACGCGTGAGTGGTTAAAAACATGAAAAACTTGTTTTCATCGTTCGAAACATAAACAAACGATTCGCGTCGTAATCAGCGAAATGTTTGCAAGTGTCATTTGACTTTTTGAGGAAACTATAATCGAACTTTTATTGACTCACTTTATTCATTATCGAGTATGGATCGTAAATTGATCATTACATTCAACTTGTGTGACACAATTCACCAAGTTAACTTTATTTTCGCATAGTTCACAAGTTGCCTTTGAACCATTTTTCCGAGCTTTTAAAAAGTTCTGGCTATTCACTTATAGCAGTCGTTGGAAAAAAGCTTGTATGGAGCTTATAAAATTTCAATTAATAAAATTAATTGAATCTTTGGCATACACCGTGTGCCTGCACTTAAAATGTACTCGTGCAAAGTATATTAGTCATAGAAGTCATTTTCACGGATTCGAAAAATTAGAAACGACACTATAAATTACCATTATTTATGTCGAAGAATTATGCATGAGATTAGACAAAATTCGATTTGCATAACTGCCTTTTACTACTACCACTACTACTACGAGCGATTAGATTTGGCCAAAGGCATATGAGAGCATTATCTAACATTGACATTTGAAAAGTTTCAAATTAAAACAATGACGTAAAACATCTACATCGAATATTTCATTTTCCAAATGGAATCGCTTAGACGTACGTTAGATATTTCCAAACACGAAGTTATTACTGATTGATAAATCATCGTTTAATTTCGAATTCTACATGTAAAATTCAAACCAATAACCAATTGCATAAATGCATTAACATCCTAATTACAAGTTATAATGTCAAACGGAAGCGAGTAAGTAAATTAAACCACATAGAGACGCCAGCGTCGCACAATCTATTCAACAATTCCTCGGTAAACTTCGTCGCAGACTCGCTCGCGAAATTTGACCAAGTGGCGCGAACAACGTACTCCATTGTCTGCCGCGAAGGCATCAAAGGAAATGATTTTTCCACCTAGAAAGGCTTTAATGGAGTATAGTAGCATGTGCACTATAGAGCTTGCGGGTGTGACAATACCGATTTTCGCATAGTACATGTATACACACACACACGACGTGACCTCGCTAACTTCATTAATGTATACTCTCCCAATATCATATAGGAACACTATACTCGAGGCAAATAATTTTGCTATAATGGAAGGACTGTTCTCTTCGTGTGCACGAGACGTTGTTATGTGAATTTTTGAAACAAAATTACGCGGCACGCGGTTGCTGATGAGATTTTTTGTTTTTTTTTTTTTCATTTCAATTGGTAAACCCGCAACGCGAGAATGACTTGTTGCCTCTCTCTCGCGCGCTCTCGAGGGAGATTGCGAGATTAAAGTTTCAATTTGGAGCAAACCCCGACGATTTTCAATCTTCCCCGTTGGTAGATGGCTATTTTAAACACGCGTGCATCCCGGCCGCACGACAGGGCTATTTTCGTGTTTGGTATTATAAGGGATGAAATTCAGCGGTAAAGGCTATCGTACGATAAATAATCCCCTCCTGCGATCGGGCGTGTTAATTGAAATTACCGCGCGGAGAAAGCGCGGAGGTTTGAATTTTCGACGCTATGAATTTTGTATGGTTTACAAATTGTTTTGAAATTGCGAGCAGAGCGAGAATGTAATATTCGCTCATAGAGCGCGTAATCAAATTTGGGTTTAGTTCAAGCCTCACTCGTGCGTGTGCGTTGTTTGCATAATGTTGTGTATAATTGTCCGAGGGATGAAGAATGAAAACTACATGTACGCCGACTGATTTATGATGAAAGCTTCTACCTTCAAAAGAAGTCTCTCTCTCTCTCTGTAGCGGTAAAGTAGTTTTTGCAGTTTAACATAAAAATAAAGTCATCATTTATAATGGCAAAGATATGTAAAAGAAGACATTCCCAAGAGAGAATGGAACGTACTTAAATGCTTGGAAAATGTATAATGCAAAAAAGAAACAACAAAAACTGGTAAATTAAGATAAGCAACGGACATAAAACTTTTCACTTGTTTCAGGAGATTTAAGATGGTAAATTTGAATATTTCATCGATAAAGTAAACCGAAAAATGTATGATTGTTTGGAACTTTAAACTCTGATTTACTTAAGAAATCGAAATATATCTTGTTTGACGTAGCATCTTGTACGAAGAGGAATTTAAGTCTATTAGGATTGGAAAAATCTATTGATAGAATACACTCAAATGAAGGCTCTTAGAATCCTATTTTTTTTATCCTTGAATCGATCCTAATAAACCACATACAATTTCATATTATATGAAACTGTCAAGTTCTGCGAAAAAATCGTTTAAACAATACTCGATTAGTTCCTCGTCACATCAATTTCCTATGAACTCCATCGCCGCAATCTCATTGAAAAGTAATGCGAATAACTATACGATCAAACATTTATCCAGCGTATCGAGCGGATTAAATTACGCGCCGCGCTCATAGCCATTATTATAGCATCGGAGAATATATAAAGTCAATCACCCTTTCAGCTAAATTGAATGAAGCACGCGAGAAAAATTGAACAATCAATCAATCGAAATAAGGTTTGTCTTTCGAACGACATCGCTCGAATGAAAAGAAAATCGGAGATGATGAGGCGGAAAAAAAGAATATAGTATTATAATACTCACGAGACTCTTGAGCGCACTCTCTCGACGTATTTAGAGTGAACAGCAGAGTAAAGATACACAGAGCCAAGAGTGCAATAAAAAGGATGCTGATGAGTTGCTGCTTGCTCGTGGGTCCCCTGCGACGTCGTGAAGTTATAGAGGCTGCTCTCGCGAAGCTTCCCATCGGTCGTCTGCCATTCGATCTCACGATGTTCGTCGTCGTCGAGCCACTCCTGCCGTAATTCACCTGAGAACAACATAACATTTACATGTACCTTTTTTCATACGCTTTTTTCTTTTTTCGTTCAGATTATTATAGTTGTTTTTGCAAGTAAGCGTATTTGACTCGCGGTACAAGTAAAATCATTGAGATAATGTCAATTTTTTTCTAAAAAAAAAAAAAAAACCCATGTACTTAAGCGAGAAAAAACACCGGTAATTTTGTTTTTGCTTTAAATGCAAATGTAATGCAAAGCAGCGAGCTTTCGCCTTAAGTGAGTAAATGGGTGCTGAGGCATTCAAATCGCCCGGGGGGGATTTCAATTTGTATCGCGAGAAAGTTTTTAGCAAGTTTTCGCGACTCTTCAGCTATCCTTAAAAGTTTGTTTTATGGAAAGCCCTTTGTGATTTTTATTACGACTACCGAGCTTTCCAGGTTTTATCACGCGGAAAAATTGTCCCTCCTTATGCGATATTCAACCTATTTTCCCGCGAAATAATCGGAAAATTATTCCGAGATTTTAGCAGATTTTCATTTTCACTTGCAAGCGCGCTGGCGGGTGGACAGCGACTTTAAATTTTTAATTAAAACACCGCAATTTTCAAGCAGAAATTTTAAATTAACTTTCACCGTAAATCGAAATTTATGATTGAAATGTCATCGCCAAAGGTGAGAGTGATTGACAAAAATTTCAAACACGTCACGAAAAAGACGTCAAAGTAAAAAAAAGCGCAAAAAATTGACGTATTACCGCGAAAAAAAAATCACTCGATTTTGAAGATATAAAGTAAATGTAATACCTGCAACGAAGCCGGCGTGACATCGGGACTATCGCTCATAGCCAACTCGCCTTGCTCGCTGATAATCGGCGAGCGCAAGTAGCCGTTGTTGCCCTCGGTCGATTTATTTATCATTGTTTATTTACGTCTCGTTGCTCCTTTAAAAGTCTTTGTCGAACAAACTCAGCTTCGACGTATTATCTCGAGAAAAATATTGCAATCCCATAGTAAGAGAAGAAGGATGGTTTAGTTTTAACACGTGAGTTCAGCTATACGAGAGAGTATAGTGGTAAAGAGGCGACCACCGGCCGGCCTCAGCGACGCTCGCTGCTCGACTGTGCAGCTGCGTGCGCGAGTTTGAGCTTATGCGGTGTGGTCCGCCGCCCGCCACCGCCGCGCTGCGAAGCGCCGCCACAGACACACACCGTACGAGAGGGGGATGGTGGTGATAAGCTTGCCGAGGGCGCGTGCCACCGTCGCCGCCGCCTCGACAATCTCACCTTTTCCACCATCGTTCCGACGACTGCACCTTCTTTCTTCTTCTAAAGTACATTTTTCCTCTCTCACACTCGTCCTTTATTTTCTCGATCGTTTTCAACGAAACTTTGACATTTCACCGGCACTCGCACACACACACATACACACGACAGTTTGTTGTTATTTTCTTGGCGTCTCGCTCGCACTGATTCCCAAAGAGCGCATCTTACTACCTATGTTGTCGCTTTCGTACTCGTTGGCTCACTGCCGACAGGTCGATAAACGCGCACGCGCCTTTCGAAGCAAGCTATAACAATTTTCCTTCTCTTCCCTCTCCCCTCCGTGGAAAACTCTCCCCTCGTAGATATGGTATATAGACAGCAGATACGAACCGCGAAAATTTGTCTTTTGTCCACTGTAGCACACTATACAGTCTATATCTATGTGCTTTCATTATTTGATCATTATCTTTGGACCCGGATAGAGAGAGCTTTTGTTCTGAAAAAAGACGTTTGCCGCTTTTCAGAAAGTTTCTCGCGCGCACAAAGAAAGATTTTTATTTATGAGACTTTGTGAATTATTACGGGAGCGTGTGCAGCTCGAGCGGAGTTTCGACGTATTATTGATAGAGCGAAAGAGTTCAGTTCGCGCAATTCCCTTTTTTTTTCTCTCTCTCTCTCTTTCTTTATACATGGTTGAATGAGTCTGTTGATTTTTGAAAGCCGAGCGTGCGCGCGTTCTTTAACAGGGCATATTCACTGCTTGCTCTCGTTTTTTTTTTTTTTTTCGTTTTACGAGTTTCAATCGATGTTTTAACTGACCGTTGAAAGCGTCGGTATTTTTTTTTTCTATGGAAAGAGAGTTCTTTGAGCATAAAATTTAGGCTACTAACAAGGAGAGACCACGGCCCGGGGGAAACCGACTTTGATGAAATTTTTTTAGCATATTCTATGTCAAAAAATATTAGACACGTGCCTTGGCGTTTAATCTCAGAAGGCCCTCTGATTCGAGATAAAAAATAATGAATTTTAAACGCATTATTGACTTATGTGCATTTTGTGCTCTTTACTCAAAATGCTGTAGCTTTCGACCGGAAGCGAATTTTTTGATGCGCGACAGCTCGTTTTAAACCTCTCCCTTTACTCTTTAAAATAATTCCACCCTGAATAAATTTGATAATATTGAGTCCGAGCTACCGTATTAGGAAACAGACGTCTATTTCAGCGTTTAAATGCGTGTCGGCGAAACGAGTGCTAATACAATTCGAAGGAAATTATGCGACATTTTCTATCAATAATTAACATTTTTATATTATTAAGATAATATTCACATTTTAAAGGGTAAAGGGAGAGGTTTCAAACGAGCCGTCACACGTAAAAAAATTCGCTTTAAAACGAGCCGTCGCACGTGAAAAAATTCGCTTCCGCGGTCAGAAGCTGTTGCAGCGTTTTGATTTAAAAGCACAAAATGCACATAAGTCAATGATGCGTTTAAAATTCCAAATATTCATTATCTCGGCTCAGAGGGCCTATAAGATTAAACGCTGAGATACGTGTCTAATATTTTTTGGCATAGAATATGCTCAAAAACTTTCATCAAAATCGGTTTCCCCCAGGCCGTGGTCTCTCCTTGTAAGTTACATTAGTTAATTTTTAAATTAGCGTTTTTTTTTAATATAAGTTGCTACTTAAGTTAAATGTTTATCAAAAAATTGAATGCCCGCCATTATTATTAAAATAAAAGAAATGATTATTTCATAATCGAACTAATAATAAGAGATCGCTCATCTTCGTGTTTTATCCTTTTGGAGAGCGGCGTTTAAAATGTGAAGCAGTTTTGGAGTCTAAAAAGCACAAGGATGAGTGTCAAGTGCTTAGTAAGTTTTCGATTTTAAAAGCAGAGAGAGTCTGCGTATCGTCAACTGCATGTTTTTAGCTCGGTTTTTAGGGTCGAAAGGTAATATGGAAAAAGTCATAAAAAAAGAGGGAAAAGAGAATGGAAAAGCGTAAAAGTGAGTGTCAAATATCAAGATCGAATGGCAAATAGGATCGTTTGGGAGCTTTTAGCTAAGCATGCGTATGCGTATAAAGTTTTTCAGAAAATTTCAACGCTCTATTATGTCTTGGTCGTTCTCATCGTCATGATTTGCTTTAATTGAAATGCGTTGAAATTGAGGTTTCAATTTAAAGAATTCGCCGTAATTGATTATATAAATAATATTATATCCCTACGCGTAGTGTGCATGCATTAAATTGGAACGACATATTGAGCACTCCAAAATAAAAAAAACTAAGCTACGACCTATACAAATTTCTATGGATATAACAATAATAACAAACTCGTCATTGATGGAATTAGGTCGAGAGAAATATTAGCTCTATTTCAGGCGAAAAGCAGAAATTAGATACATTCTATATTTGGTTTATATTATTAGCCTCGAGCTACAGTGCTTAACTCATTTAAATCTAGCGTAACAACCGTTCTCCTCTCCCCATTCTTTTATGCTTCGAAAAAAGATGAAGCCCTTAGAATCAAGTCAATTTTTTTTTTTGCTTATTAACGATAACATTCGCGCAGGATAAAATCATCGAATTTTCAATACTAAACAGACTCTGATATTCATCTTATCGCAAATTCTCTTTCGTAAAAAAAAAAAGGCTCCACTCGAGCATAACTTTGCGTCCGACCATGACCGCCGTGGCGCTTTATCGTTTTTGGACTCCTATTACATATAGCGGCTCCAGCGTTCATTCACGCACGTAGCTATATGTCGCTTCGTTCAGTCACACGCGGCAAGTCAAGCCGTGAGCTTCTCTGTGTCAGTGTACATACATTAGCCCGTCAACGATGGATTCGTACTTAAAAAGTCTCGTGGACGTGCGTCAAAATGCAATTGCTTGTCTTAAAATTGCTCTCGAGAACGTCGACATGATCGTCAAATCTATCAATCAAATTAATCGTCAGATCGAGACTCAAACGCGTTCGCGTTCCGATAATCAGTCTTCCATCATCGACGTGACTAGCAGCAACGAAACGAGACGTGCCGAAATAGTGCCTAATGTTCTATTCAACGTTGCAAATAACATTCCGGCAGAGTCGTTGGAATCCGCCGCTCATCAAGCCGACGATCTGTCGCGAGAACCCGACACCGCAATGCAGATGACGGTTGCAGTGAAGAATGAAAACGACGTCGACAATCAGCAGCTAGATGATGTTGCTGCTGCTGCTGCTGCTGTCGGGGATGAATCGAACGAGCAAACTCTTGACTCGGTGTTCTCGTTATTGTCTGCGAGAGAGAAATCAGCGGCTCGACTTCAGCCGACTGTTCGTTTGGAGGTTTTGAAAAGCACCGCTATTAAAAAGAAAGAAAGAGGACGACCACAAAGAAGGAGACGATCGGTTGAAAATTTAATTAGCAAGAAAGTTTATTGCGAACCGATTGCGAAGAATCGTCAAGTGAGAGAATTGAGGAAAAGAAAAGAGCCAGCTCATTTGAAACGACTACGACTCAGGCGACAACTTACGGATGATTACAGTGATGCTCGTAAAATAGTGCAAGTGTGCGAGATAGACAGTGTGCCGGCAAAAGAGAAAAAGTGAATAGGTGTTAGTCGATCCGAGAAACTGTGTGTACCGTGAATTAGATGAAATGTTTTATTTCGGAGTACGTAAGGACTGTGTTGATCAGAGTGTGTTAAAAACTGTGGTGTAATTTTCCGATGATTGGCGAGTGCCTTTTTAAAAAAATTACATTTATCGATTAAAATTTCATATTTTTTATGTTCAATTAAAAAAACTATAGCATTTTTTTTCAATGCATCAAGATAACGTAACATTTTGATCAAATGAGCAGTATTTATCACATATTTCTGTGCCATATACTACTATCGATAATCATAAGATATTATATGATTTACAAAATTTATGATACAAAAAGGCAGATATATAGTTCATAAGTGGATTTGTTTTTATCAACATTTTTTTACAAACATGGTATCAACATTTATTTTGCAATATATTCACAAAAGCAAACAACGTAATAAATAATTTTATCCATACTATTTTTTTTTTATAATTCAAGTCTAGAGCGAAATATTAATTTTGTACTTTACCGTTATTAGCGAATATATATTTAATTTGCCGAAACCTGTATGCATAATAATTTTTTTTATTGTATTAAATAAAAGATTTTTTAGTTTTAATAGAAAATTTTCTCATATTTTTTAACCATTTCCAAAAAAAAAACCTCAGTTAGATTATAAAAGTAAATGAATATTTATTTTTCAAGGTTCCAGAAACTTTGTATGCCACAATATTTTACATTTTTAGTCAAATAAATATCTGACAGCTTTGCCAACGACCTATTGGATTTGGCTCGTGCAATACATGATATACGCCGTGATTTTGTACACTGAAGGTACATGTAGCAAATTATGACAGTTTTTCATGCCTTTAATCAAATTAACAAAAACTGGCAAAAATTATAGTTGGATTGCATATGATTCACAAATTATCATTTCACGTATGTTGTTTTACAGAAAGGTCTTCTTTAAAACCAACTGCAAAGGAGGCAATACAGTTTTGGCGAGAAAAATACATGGGCTCGTTTAAGGAATACATGACGGCAGAGTGCCAATTGAATGAGAGAATTGTCAAACTTTTGAAAATTCTTCCGAAAGTGCAAGCGATCTCTGCAAAGTGTTGGAATAATGGATAAGTTACGACGGACCGTGGCAGCGCTTCACGGTGGCGCTGGAGGCGCCTGCAATTTTTTTGCTTCGCAACTTTAAAATTTGTGGCCAGGTACTCTCAATCAATCGCACAAGGATAAAAATGAGTCAGAACTCTTTCAAGAAGTTTGGTTTAAATCGCCGCTATACCGTGCCCAAGAAGTCGTTAACGGCCATCAATGAATTTGTTTTAAACTACATAAAGGAAATTTTCGCTGATTTACACGAATTGCATGTTGCCTCACAAAATTATAATGCAATACAGCTTGACTTGTTGTACAGCACATGCAATAAATATTTTCTTTACAATAGTGTAAAAATTAGATATATTTTTTTTAAAGTCAAAATATTGAAAATTTTCTCGAGTACATCGTGTTTCCACTTCAGTAAGCAGTAAGCACGGTAAACTCAAAAACAATGCTATTGAAGTTCATTGGATTTCCATATTCGTATTATTATTTTTCCGAGAAATGTAAAGATGAAAAATTTGGGATAATAAAAGTAGTATACGTCAGTACTTGCGTCCAACGTACTGATTTTTCTAGGTGATTTAAAGCCTTTCATTTAAAAAAAACATTATGAAATCGATTAATCATTATAACTAAAAGTTGATTGATTACTCTTTGTTATCTGTTTGAAGAATATAACAGCGATGTTCCTATAAATAATTTTTAAGAATTAATTTTTTGCAAATCAGTAAAGTTTCTAAATCGAGCAATAGATAGTGTTTTTGATTTATCTTTTACGATGAAGTTCGTTTTAAGCATAGTGCTGTGTGTCTTTCAATTTCTTACTTTCACCGGAGCTGAGTTTAATGAAAGTAAGTTTACGTGAAAAAAAAAAGTTTAAAAATGAATATTTTTTTGTCCTTCTATAATAAGGTATAAAAATAATTTTTCAAATTTGCATCTGTTAAATTTGGAGGTAAGACTAATGCCTCCGCTACACTGGAGGATCAGCCGATTTGCCGACAAATAAAAAGTTTCAAATATCAATGCGGCAAATCGGATGATCCTCGCAGTGTAGCGGAGGCATTACTTATCGGTTGATCCATTCAACAAGCTTACATTTTCCACCAGACTCGAAAGAAATATATGATTTTATTAAATTTAGTTAGCATTTGTAAAAACACGCGAAAAATACCTTCTCAGGCACAAGTGGAGAAAATCGTTTGATCCCGCGGATACTGGGCGGCGAAACTGCTAGAATCGAAGACTATCCATATCAGGTTTCATTCAGTAAGTTAATACCATATTACAATATATCTGTACTTGATACAATAGTTGTTTACAAATACACAACATTAATTTATTGGATGATTTATAATAGAAGTCCATTGGTCGCGAACGGACGAATTGTCGGTGTTGCTTCGTACGTTGTCGGTTGTGGCGTTGGATTTCCCAATATTTACACCAACGTGTATCCTTACGTTAAATTTATCAAAGGAGTCATCAATCCGAAAATATTTAATTTTTTCGACCTGTAAATCCAGAGGAAAATTTTAAATAAATTTCAAACAAGACTATAGTGTTTCATGGTCTTGATGAAGCTATAATGAAGCAAGAAGGTGCGCACAGATTTCGCTGATTGTGGAAGAGATTTGGGACTTGCAAATAATAAATTGTCATCAAAAATACTTGTGCTTCATGTGTACAAAATCATAAAATAATTAAAAAAATTGTGTTACCAAAAAAATAATAATTTTTTTTCCAATTCATCTAGCTTTTAATTAATTTCTGTTATATTTAAAGTTTCCTACATTTTGTGCAGTAAACAACATTTATTTCTGTTATTTATTTCATTTGCGAAAACTTGACTGACCTTATTCGTTCACGATTCTCTTAAATTTGTTGGCAAAAAAAAATACCATTAAATCTTAGATAAATAATAATTAAATATCAATATTTCAATTATGTCTTTGCGATAAAAACAGTTTCGCAATTAATAATCCATCGAAAATAATTTCTCTTGCGGAGTCAAAAATAAAAATTGTATTTACGCTAAATATCTGACCAAATAAATTTAAAATTGCAAAAACTTATATAAGAGAGAAAAACGCCTTCTGCACAACCGACTGTCGGTGTGGCAGTAGCGCGATAGGGCCGGTATGCTAAGCATTGCTAACCCAGCCGTATAGCGCTGATCGTTTCACCTTGGCAGCGTGCGTATGCAACTGCAAGTGCGGTGCTTGGGTCGTGGGTCGCTTGATGAATCAAGCTATTCCCATCCTCTTCGGTAAAAATAATAGTAAACAAAAAATATCTAAGGTTAGCATTTCTCTTTTCCAACGATTTGTCTCTTTTTGTCGTATTTTCCAACTCGTTTCCATCGCCATAGCAATCTTTCCATTTATAAAACGGTGTTTTCTCGTGCCTCACACGAATTTTCCTATCTGCTTTGGAGTAAACAATTGATTGATACTCCACTAAGTTTTTACGTCGTACACTAATTGATAACACATTTATGAATTATCAAATATTTCGGCAGCAATGGAGTCTGAAGAACCCATGGATGTTGATGCTGGTGCTGATTATGACAGATTTGATGATTTGTTAGAAGAAGGAGAGTACGAAGAAGAAGAATCTAACCGTGTCTCTAGAAAAGTTGTTTCCAGTGTTATTGCTGTAAGTACTGAATTATTTTAGTTGTAGCAATAGATGGACTAACTAGTATAAACAATTTCTACTTAAATAGAGTAAGGATCCACCACCTAGTAAATATGAAAACAAAGGTGGCTCTTTTATCACTGGTGTAGATATATTTAGTAAAGAATCGAAAGAGAAATTAGAAGAGCGAGCAAAAAGGTTTAATATTTCAAAGACCAAGGATAACTTTGCATTAGATGAAGCAGACAATTTATATGAAAGGTAAAATTAATTGTTATCTCTATACTATTGGTAATAGTACTGAATATTTTTTTATGAAATAATCGAGTTATTTTTCAGCTTTGGTATGAATGACGACAACATAAGAGACTACAGACTTAATGTTATTCATATGAGAGGGACAGATAATATGAGCACAGAAGAAGTCTTTGACTATTTCAAAAAATATGCACCTGCTTCATTGGAATGGATTAATGATGTATCATGTGAGTACAAGTTACTGAATTATATCTAATTTGCAGATCATACTTGAGTTTATTCATTATTACAACTATCTGATAAATTTTTTATCTCGAAGGTAATGTTGTTTGGCTGGATAATCCATCAGCGGCCAGGGCAATGTTAGGCTTATCTAAAAAAATAACTGGAATTAAAAAAGATACAAGAAGAAAGTTGAACTCGGATGATGAAACTGAAGACGATTCAGACGATGATCTGATCATAGTCAATGGCAAAGATCCAAAGGATGAAAATACTATACACATAAAAGACATCAGATGTCCACTACCACCAGGAATATGGAGAAAAGGGAACAGCTACAAAGAGTCTAGAAACATATTTTTAAGGTTTGCTACAAGGTCTGATAAAAAAGGATACCATGCTGAAAGGATGAGTGAATATTACAAGAAACATGGAAATCCAAATTATGGAGGTAATATTCACGGATGTGATTCGATATTTGTTTAACATTTTGTCAACTTTCTTAATTGTTTCAGGTGTGAAAGGAATATTAACGACATCCAGAAAACGCGCTTATAGGCAAACAAAAGAAACTTCTCCTGGTTTGAGTAGGGAATCAAGTTTGAATGGTATAGCAGCAAAGAACCCTTGGGGTACTTTATCCAAAAATTGGGGTAGAACTGATTTTGTCGAACGAGAATATGTACCAAAAGTACCTTCAAATCCTAGTTCAAATGTAAAAGAAAGATTAGGCTATAGACGTGGTGAAGATGATGACGATGACGATGATGACAGCGACGTTGAGGAAGTTATTGAATTGTCTGATGACAGTGGATCTGGAAGCTCTGGCGATGAGTGGTCCAAGAGAAGTAAAATGCCAAGAATGCGTATGCATGCAGATGACGAGGAGCAAAATATTCAAAAGCGAAAAGGAAAAATTAGGAAATTGGTATGAGATTGATCTAATTACTCGTTTTTCTTGCAAAATATTTCGCTATTACTTCATCAAATTTTTTTCAGACGGAAAAGATTGTTGCGAGTGATTTACGTGGTAGGCTGACGGCCAGGAGACGATTGCCACCTGTAGATACTGAAGCTATCCAAGTTGTAGTGACAAACCCCAAGGCAATCATCAAGAGTGATTTCAGCAACATCGATGTAACAGAGGTAACAAATATTAATATGTACAGTATTTAGTTGCGTTACTATTTGCATTATACCAGATAATTAACTGTCTCAATCGTGATTAGGATGAAGAAGATGATGACGATGATGATGATGATGATGATGATGATGTTCAAATCGTTGGATCACAAGACGATGAAGACGAGGAAGAAGAGGGAGAAATTCTTGAAGCATCCGAAAGTGATGGCAAAGTAGAATATGAGGATGACGATGACGATGAGGATGAAGATGAACAAGAGGAACAAGAGGAGGACGACGACGAAGAGGAGGAAAGACCTGTAGTACAATTTGAAGATGAGAGTAGTGATAGTAGTCTTTCTGAAAAAGAAGTTCGAGGACCAAAAGGAAGTGTTATCAAAGTCGTCCAGCACAAACCCAAACTTGCATCTACGGTGACAACTGTGTGGTCGCGGCTAAATCATTCCAAAAATGAAAGAGAGAGTTCACCAGAAAGGTTTGTATTATTTACTCTAAAAATGATCTATTTTTTATTATTCCTTTATTTTTCATTTGCCTTAATGCAAAAAATAACTATTTCAATTTCTCTAACGAATGAATATTAACAAATTAATTTGTATTTACAGCAAATATACTAGACGAGATCTAAGGCATACATTAAAGAAGACAGATTTACGATCACGCATTGGAAATCATCACACAAGAGGCAGGTCACCTCTTAGAATAGAATTAAGGAATGACAAATATTCTGCTAGGCAAGATAGTGATTCTGATTAGGTAATAAGGTGCGATTGTGAATAAATGAGTTTTCTAAATTTATAACAAATGCAATGTTATCAGATATACTGTCTGATTGGTAAAATTAATAATGGATTTTTACTGCTGTTTTTACTTAATTGAGTACAATCCTCAATAGTTTTCCATTTAAATAATCTTCCCAGATAAAAAAAAATGAAAAATTACAGTTTTTTTTAAATATTTTTATTACTTCGCATTGAGCGCCAGATACAATAACAATTAAAAATTGATCAATAACATGTTTTAATCACACGCATACAAGTCAATGACATACATAAAAATTTTTTTTAGAGAAACTTGCATAACCGTTTTATTTAATTAAGCCTACAGTGATTTGAAATTCAAATTATTCAAAGTGAAACTAGCTTTTATTTTTTTTTTTCATTCATTTTTTGAGTTTTTTTTTTCATCCATTTTTCGAAGCATCAGTTTGATACCATTTTTATTTCCATGATACTCAGCAAACAATAATATTTGTTATAATTATCGATTTGGATAAATACTACTTAAAATGTAGTAAAAGCATAGTGTATGTACATATATACAAATATATTTATGTAAAAAATAAATAGGTATTGCGTCTTGTAAATTTGAATGATTATAGATTTACGTTCTTATTTTTTCTCTATCTGTATTTCCTGCTACAGTTTTCGAGTAAGTTCAACAAGAAAATAAAGAACTTTATTACAACACTTTGAATTACTATGATTATTTCATTTACTTCAACCTTGAGGAAGAGGCTTTCAGTGACCTAATTTATGGTCAGAGTTATCATTATCTACACATTGGAATATGTATATAAATTTCTGTAATTCTGGCAGCTGGATTTAATAATTTCAATTTCACACATTAATTTTTATTATTAAAAAGTCATAAAATTTACTCTGACGTGATTTATTCAAGAACTCCTCTATCCACAAATTACGTTTTAAACATTATTTTTATTTAATATACTCTATCGAATGATCAAAATATCTAAAGTTCTTTAGCATGAAATGATAAATATTTAAATTTTCACGTGGACTGCTCGGAACTATTACAATCATTAACAATCTATGCTTTTTTTTATAAAAGAAAAAACTAATTTATAAAAGGGAAACCTAGTAAATATTGGCATTTATAATCATAAACATCAATAGTGATGTTAATTGGCATAATCGTCATACAACATTTTATGTTACGTACATTTAAAACTTCATTATTTCTTGAGAGGATCAACAACATATGTATTAGACGATATATATATGGAAAGAAGCCCAATTTCTAATCGACAGACATTTCAAAAAAGTGGACATATAAGCCCATATAATGTTGTAACTTCTTGAAGCTACTCAACATGCACGAAGTTGCACAAAAAAATTAAATTGATCAACGCCTTTGACCTGTCGTAATCTGAACTTGAGTGTTACCACGTTTCGCGAATAACTACGCACAAATTTTTTTCATAAGGCAACACGTTGGTTTAGTCTTGATAAAACTCGTGTACTTGCCTGTTACATTAAAAATTTTTTAATCGAATCTTTCTGAAATATTTATTTTTGCATTAATTTACTTTTAAAGTATCGTGTGATTTTTCGCTTTATGACTAATTAACGTCGAATTTTACCAGTTTCTTTGGATAAATAAATCGCGTAACTTCAATACAATAGAAAAGCTACTTGTAAATATATCCATACATTTTATGGCAACAAAGCACTTCATAAACAAGTTTTTTTTTTTCAATTTTACTTTGTTCATTTTTTACTACAACTTTAATTCTCATGCAAATGCATTATTTTCTAATCTCACTGGTCAAATGTCTAGCAATTATCTATTCGTCGGCCGCACTCTTGTTTTGAAGAATCGTGCAAAAACTTTTTTTTTCTAAGCAAGTAAATGTAACGCAACAGAATTCAAATCAGTCTTGTCTGTCAAAAGATAAAATACGTTTTTTCTTTGAATTTGGAAAAAGATTCAATAAATCGATCAACTTTTATTAAACACATTCAATGCAACAAGATGCACATATTTTTTTGCGAATCGATGCCGTATACAGTATTGAAAATTGACAGACTAAATATTAGAAATATGAAATATTTACGATTTAAGAATCAGCAACAATAGATACACATAGGTAACATTAAGTATATTAGGCCTGATTATGTTATTACAATGATGTATACAGCGAATCCTGATTCGAGCAACTGTATACAATCATTTTGAATTACAATGCAATCGAATCTTGAAGTTTGGCTAGTATGCAGAAACGATTGCAACAAGAAATGTATTTTTTGTTGTTTGTTTTCGCTTCAAATTCCTATGCCAAAAACATTACACGATCGTTCATTTTTATTTTCTTACATAAAAACGCTCTTCTTTTTTTTTTCGAGATATGAAACGAAATGCTCGATTTCTTTATTTAATTTTTTTTTATCGAGTTTGACCAGTAGTCACTTTCACAATCCACGATAATAATAAAAAGGGCCAATTTACACAATTAATCACAATTTTTAATACTTTTGTACGTGATGGAAGTTCTCTGAGGTGAATCGAAGCACTTGAATTTTAGGACGTCTCACGGCCTAAATGATTGACTCATTGTAAAATGACCCATACAATTTTCAAAGATATACATTCAGATAAAAATTTTAATTTCACGTAAAAAGTCAAAAAGTAGTGACATAGACAATGATTCAACGAGACAGCGATCACAAATTTAATGCTATCTTGAAATTGAAGATTTTTTTTATCACGGTGGCATATTCCATCAGATTTAAAGATATTTTATCAATGACTCAACTTATCACTCACGCATTTCAAAATACATCAAGTTCGTTGTTACGATATTGATTATTGCCGTGAATAAAATACGCAAATTAAAAGAATCAAAATGTGATTGGTTAACGATTTCTTCAACACAGTTGTTGTAGGAATTCTAATCATTCTTTAAAATGCTTGGAATACATTTCATGATGATGCAATATGGCCACCATGATAGGTACGACAATAATGTAATTCAGCAAAAAACAATCACTGACAATGCTTAATTGAAGCATCAATTCATGACTTTGTTAATATAATTATATTTGCACCATTTATAATTTGTAAGTA
Source organism: Galeopsomyia nigrocyanea (assembly GCA_035047105.1). NCBI lineage: Eukaryota > Metazoa > Arthropoda > Insecta > Hymenoptera > Eulophidae > Galeopsomyia > Galeopsomyia nigrocyanea. The sequence goes on from JAWWMK010000008.1 coordinate 3,864,362, forward strand.
ACTTTTACAAGACACGAGTATGATAGACGAAAGAGATGTTTTTTTTATATTATTTAAAAAGTTTTCAAATTTGGATTAAAGAATCTCGATAATTTTAACACTAATATGAAAGTTCAAATGTAAACTTTGCTGCCTTTAGTGATGACTGTGCTGAATTTGAAAATGATACAAGGCCAATGAATAATGTTCCAAATGGTCAGCCATCAATCGATAGAACGTTTACGTACCGTAACTCAGTAAACTAAAAATCTTCATTGAATAAATCTTCTCCAATTTATTTTTTACAAATCAGTTGTTAGTCTAATATTTAAAATTAGACAACTCACACACGATGTAATTTTATAAAACTGTTTTCCAACGTCGTTAAACAATACTTTTTACAAATTATCGCATTAATGATTTCGCAATTTTTACAGAAATTATAGATCAATACACTAATTGAATATATGATTTAAATTATTCATACTTCATTCCCCGTGCACATATATACATGTAACTTCCAATGCTGATGTTTGAAATGTAGAACAAAACCTAATTAAATCCAACACAAATTGACGATGACTAACGCTTCGAACATACGCTGTGTGCATTATATGCACAACGATGGCAGTATCAGTGTAGTAATAAACCATTGGCATAGATATTTTTACCTTCTGTAAATCTTTTGAATCATTGTTTTTATTCTTGTTCACGCTGATACTTTCTTCTAATCAACAAATAAATAAGTCGCGACTTAAGAAATGTTACGCACGATGATAGAATTTGAAAATAAAGAAAAATTAAGCCTGGCAAATTTTGCAATCAATAAATCACTTTATAACGGTGGTAAGTTTCATGTTAACGGCCTTCATCGAAGTAAGCGGAAAATATCAACTAATTGACTTTGAGTTTACTCAATTGATTGTAATGTATGTTTTGAAGTGTGCAATGAACTGACGGATAAGTATGAGTTATTATTTCAATGCTAAAGAATACTCTGAACGTCTTCATTTTTTTTATTTTTACGCTTTTTTTGACAAAAATATGGATTTAGAATTTTTCTGCACTTTCTATATATAGGACGACGTGTCTTATACTCAGCAGTTTTCGATGAAAAATAAACATATTCCCTTCAGTTTTCTTTTTAAACAATAAACTATTAAGTAGAAATTGACATCCTATTTCATACTTTGGCATGATTTTCATCACTTTTTTTGAAATGATTCTCATGATGCAGAGCAACAGTGCGTCTGGATGTTGCATTCATTTTTGAAAGACAGCATTAAAAGCGTATGATTCTTAAGTCAACTTAGTTGTGTTGAGATCATAATAGATTTATGTACATCCAGAAACTGCAAAATGTTGTTCGTGTAAGAATCAAAAAATTGTAGCACTATATCCTGTTCTACTTATGGCTTCATGCAAATAATTTTCTGCTTTTTGCATAGTGACTATGACATTTAACTTGATAAGTTTTTTCAGCCAAGAGCGTCATTATACGGAAAGTAGGTTTCAATTAATATATATACATGGATATACTTTTTGTAAAAAATAAAAGTAGTATAGATCAAAAAATATTGTACACAAATTGAGTTTTCATAATCAAAAATGACTGCTATGTTACAATAAAAAGTTTCTAAATGCGGAAAGTTAATTTTGCATTGATTGCACTTTTTGGATTGTTCTAAATACTCAATAAAAGTTTACATTAGCAACACTTTTCTATGCCATAGCAATGTTATTCAACAGGCGTACCACCATCTGATTCACAAGAGCATTTTGCACCTCTTTCAGTCGTCCAAAAATTTTAATAATAACGTTGGTTATAGATAAAAAAAATCTTTCTTGAAGTTTTTGATGATGCTGCTTGAATATTATCTACTATTATATGGCATTCTCTTGGCGACTTTTCTGGAAAAGTAGAGTTTCCTCGAATATGTACTGCTTCAATGTCTCTTTTGGAAGATCATCTAGCTCCATATCAAACTTGAATGGCTCTTCTGCGACGGGCTGAAACGGACAAGATTTGTAATGCATTTACACATTAAGAAGATTAGGCAGTTTGCAGAAACAATTATAAATTACCTCGTCAGCTGGGTCATAATACTGTTCCAAGTATGGATGTGCCAAAGCATCTTCAACCACAATGCGCTTGTTAGGATTAAAAGTAAGCATTTTATCTAATAAATCTAGCGCTTTAGGATCGGCATTCGGGAATAAACTTGTCCATGGAACCTTTGGTTTGTAAGGTAAGGACTGCAAGTAACTGCGTGCCTGCGTTTAAAAAAAAAAGTTATTAAAGTTTTTTTAACACTGGTTGACACAGTTAACTAAAAAAAAAGAAGATAAGACACCTTTTCATTGATTATGCAGTCAAGGTCCTCAGGTGAAGGTGAACCAAGGATACCAAGAATATGATTGAGTTGATCTAGATAATGTTTGCCAGGAAATATGGCTCTTCTAGACAACATCTCAGCTAAAATGCAGCCGACAGACCAAATGTCTATTGATTTTGTATACCCCTGGAATCATATAAAGAAATGAGATTAAAAATAGTACATACCATCCTTTGTGAATCAATAAAATTTGACTTTCATGAATTGCACACTGATAAATATACCTTAGAATTCAACATGATCTCTGGTGCTCTGTACCACCTAGTTGCAACATACTCTGTGAGAAAACCAGCATGATTGTGGTCAGGATCAGCAACTCTGGCCAGACCAAAATCACAAATTTTAAGGTCACATGTGGTATTCAAAAGCAAATTACTAGGTTTCAGGTCTCTGTGTAATACATTTGCAGAGTGGATGTACTTCAGTCCTCGCAGAATTTGATAGAGAAAATAACATATATGATCATTACTAATAGCCTGAAAACATTGATAAATTTAATAAACATTTTATTGTTACAAATGTGTCAATTACAAATGATTAACTATAATACCTGAGTTTTGAGTAATTTGTAAAGATCAGTTTCCATCAAACATTGAACAATATATACATCTTTCATTTGCTCTATGCTGGGGGCTCTTAAAATATCTCTTATATCTATAATCTGCAGCAATCAAAAATGCATAGTAAGTTTAAAAAACTCTAGCAATTCAGAGTTGATTGAGCGGGTAAGAAATACTTACATTTTCATGCTTAAACCTTGTGAGAATTTTTATTTCTCTTAATGTCCTTTGGCTGTAAGTTTGATGCTCGAATGGTGAAATTTTCTTAATAGCTACTTTTGTATGTGTTACATTGTCATATGCAGATCTGCAAATAATTGTTCATTGTCATTAAACTAATAAACATTAAAGCATTGAAATGGAGTCTTGGGAATTCATAATGAGCAAGCATGTGCACAGGCCATTAATTTCGGAGTAAACGAGCGTAAAAATCAACAGAAATTGCAAAAATAGCGAGGCATAATGAAAAAAACTCTGCTATTGTGGCGCGAGTTCAAGGAAAGCGAATAAAAAAAAAGGGTGTGACAATTTGCGCGAGTTCCAAGGCAAACACGCACACTGTAACGAGTCTCGGAGGGGAAAAAGTAAACACACAACCGCGATTTAAATGTCTATAAGAAAGTAAGGGCCAAGCCCATGGCATAGCTTTCAGGGAGATCCATAAATCTGCGCTCTCTTTTGACTGGGTGGCAATAAAACCGTTCATCAATCGTATTCAGTCGGAAGGGCAAAAATGAGCCGAGTGAGCGTCCCTATAAAAAGCATTCTGTCACACTCTCTCTCTCTCTCTCTCTCTCTCTCTCTCTCTCTCTCTCTCACACACACACACACACATACATATGCATGAGCGCGCTAAGCACGCACGCACGCATATACGCAGCCACGGACACGTCGATGCATAATACTTACACGACCATGCCATAGGCGCCCTCGCCCATGTAGGCGAGATTTGTGTACCGCGGGCCGACCTCGAAGATTTGGCCGCGGACGATCTCGGCATTGGGTATCGGGGCGTTCGCCGCCGCGCCAGCCTCGCCCGCCATGTTTCTCTATCTTTATTTTTTCCCACGAGGATGGATACGATCACGAGACACACACACACACACGCACAAGATACTGCACGACGAGGACGCGCCCGCACCTTCCTCGCGGCCGACGAGAGACTACTGACGAGAGCGAGAGAGAGAAAGAGCGTGTGTGTGTTAAAGAGAAAGAGAGGACTCTCCCCCCTCCCTCCTCCCTCTCTCTCTCTCTCTCTCTCTCTTCGTCCTGCTCACGGCGCAGCAACAGCGCAGCACAGCGCGCATTAGTGACGTTCTGACGTTGCAAGCTGTTGACGTCAAGTTACCACGATGCGTTTGCCGACGGTCATTTCATTTTGGAGCAACAGCAAGGAAGAGCAGAGAGAGACTCGTTACTTTTTCAAGGTGAAAACTCGCGACTCTGAATTATCGGTTTTTTACGATCCTCTAACGCTTTATTGCATTTGTCTTCTCTCTGTACGCGGCTATAATAATGCTATCTTTACACCGCGTTGACAACGAGCTATTAACGCCTCGCGGATGTCTGCCTGTGAGCGTAATGTTTAAAAAAAAATTTTTTTTTCTAGCTGAGTTGTTATCTGCAGGGAAAAACACGCGAGCTGCAATAGTTGCAACTTTTAAAATCGTAAACAGTCTCTCGAGGATTGATAATCGCGAAGAGAGAAATTAATTATTTATATAAAGTAATCAGTCGGTTGAGCGCTCAAGGACGATCTATTTTTTTTCTCCCACTTTGCAATCACTCTATACGCTTCCTCGCGATGGAGAAAAAAAAATAGTTGGAAAATTTCTCGGTACGAAATTTTCTTTTATTTTTTTATTTTTTTTTTCATTTTACGTTACAAGGTGACACGCCCAACCTGCGGAGCACGTATCACCTTGGACTCTCGGTATATAAAGCGAAGAGTGGATTCCGATATACGTGATAGCACTTACACGTGGTGGATTAAAATGGTTTCGGCGAGTGATAGATAAACAAAAGGTGTTTATTTAACTGTCTCTCTCTCGCTCTCTCTGCTTGCTGGTGCGTATATCGCTCGAGGCGGATTAAACTTTGCGAGAGACCTTCGATAGATATTGAAGTTATACGTATACCGTACAGTACACGTGCACGCGCTTCGAATGCCAATATTCCTCGCAAGATTGTCGCGCTGGATAAGTATATAAACGCTAATCTTTCCTCTTTGCTCGATCATCCGCCGCGCACCCGCAAAGGCGAATATACTTTTATTTTATTGTTGAATTGCAGCTTTTTTTAGATAACGCGATAACGATTTCTCTTATATACCGAATACCATACGATGACTTTTTCAATTTTTTTTTCATAAGCTTTTCTATAAATTGGCAATTATCAATTATTGAAATATCGACTGCACGATTCTCGGAAGATATGAAGTAATGCATGTTTTCTGTACAAAGGATCTCGGGTGTTGGCTTTCATTTCAAGTCATTTCATGGCATTGAAAGAGAGAGAGGAAAAAAATTGAAACAATGAGAAACAAGTTGAAGAACGCTGTTGCGCATCGATGTTTAATCAATCGTCGTGCGCATTTACCGCGCATGCTTCGAAATAGCTTCTCTAATTAATCGCATGGAGGCGCTGACTTCGCGGGCTCCATGACGTCATTACGCAGTCGATGTCAACTTTTCGGCGTTTTCCCGGAGCGGCAAAATTGGGCAAAACGCAAGTGGCATTGTTATTGTTTGTCTGCAGGAAATTTCATTTATTTTCAGTGGGATTGAGACTGTTATCGAGTTATCAAGATGAACGCACCACCGACCTTCGAATCATTCTTGCTTTACGAGGGAGAAAAGAAGTGAGTAGTGTCATTTATTTCATCCTGTTTTAGAATTTGTATAAAGATAACCTAAAAGCTTATTTTATTAGTTTTTATTATTTTGTAATTCTTGGTATCATTTAAAAATCAATTTGAGTGTTGCTTGGCATTCTTTTTGAGATAATATAGAGTGCAATGTTGAGTTTGTAAAAATATTATTAACCTAAATTCAAGTATGTGATTGTTACACAGTCAGCCTTTCAAATGACAGTTGAATAATAGGCACTAATTGCCATGATTTTGATTTAAGAATCATAAAAGAGCAGGATACCAAAGTACCTAATGCTGCTATATTCACTATCAACAAAGAAGACCACACACTTGGAAACATGATCAGAAAGTAAGTTTTTCAAACTACTTACATGCTATTAACTTTTCTCTATCATATCAATTCTTTGAAGTAATGAGTTACAATGAAAATCTCTTCTGTAGCCAACTCTTGAAGGATCCTCAAGTATTGTTTGCTGGCTACAAAATTCCTCATCCGCTGGAGCATAAGTTTGTCATTAGGATTCAAACTACGTCAGATTACACACCACATGAAGCATTCATGCATGCTATAACGGATCTTATTGCTGAATTGTCACTTTTTGAGGAAAGGTTTAAGGTAATAATCAATTAGGTGCGCTAACAAATATTGTTGTTACAAAGGTTTTATTTTCTAATTTATATTAATTTGCAGGAAGCTATAAAAGAGAAGAAAGAAGGACTGGATTAGATTAAGTAGATTCAAGAAGGTTTCTATTTCTAATTTTATTCGTAAGGGACTATCATGTACATAGATTGAATATATTTTTTATTAATGACATACCAATGTTTCTTATTTATGAAGTCACCTTTACATTTGTCAAGAGAATTGCAAAATAACAAAATTTCATTTATAACTTTGACAGTATAAACTGGTGTTATGAGTAGTAAACAATATCGAATGAATCTAACACGGTATTTTAATTATTTGTTTTCGTTATTCATTATATTGATTTTATGAACGTTTTGAAATGGTTATATACCGACAGTAGTTTCCAGTACTGCCAGCAATCTACCCTAGAGCACGACCTCATTTTATTTGTAAACTACATACTTCCACATCACGAGATAGATGGCCATACCGTCATATTTACTTTTAAAATAAATAATCTATAAACTGAAATATAAATTCCATCAGTTGTATTCACTTCATTTCATATTTATAATAATGAAAGTAACACACTTATCAATAATTGCAAAAAATTGTTTTGCGTACACATATTCGTATTACTATTAAATCTCAGAAATTCATATTTGAAAGTTATATTTTTATATTGAAAAAAAAAAACGAAAATTTTAAACACAGCTGAATGAAAGTGTGTCACTACGAACGAATAGAAAATTGATAAAACTTCTTAACTGGACATTGTCGATGTGTCTGGTATAAGCGCAGTTGCTGGCGGGCAAACAGAATTGCTTGTCTCTTTGGCGTGTCTATATACCGAAATCGCGCCGACGAGTACTTATTCGATTCTCCTTGTACATCTGCACGAGAGACCCGAAAAATTTCTTATCTTTTTTTTTGTCTATCGCTCTTCGGGATTTTTATTTGATTGGCTCGGAAGATGCGCGCGCGCTGCGGGATACCGCGCTAGTCAGCATTCTCCGTATCTCACCCAACTTCTTTTTCCCCAGTTTTTGGCTCGTATACCCTTTTTCCGCAATATCGAAGGAGAGAGTCAGAGAGGGCCTTCCTTCGCGCTACTCGTCTTTTTTTTTATCTTTTGCTATCGAGTGCATCTATCTGCCGCATGCCACACGCGCGTCACTTTTGCGACACGATATATATAACTTCGAGAAATGCCATCATCTGATTCGATTTCGCGATTGCAACTGCATCAATTACTTTTTCGGCGCATAAGGTGTTTTCGTTGGAAATAGAACTGAGTGTCGATCTGACAGATTTATATATAAATGCTACTTTCTGAAACAGAGTTACATTCGTATAACAGTGTATGTACTTTAGTTTTAAATTTGGATTTTTATTTTAGTCAACCACACAGATTGTATAATTTCATTATTAATTTCTTCGTAATATAATAAACATTCATAATACGTGCTACCACTTTTCAAGCCATTATAGTAAAATCAAATCGTTTCTATATTTTAATGACACTTTTGATACTACAGACCAATTTGACATATACCTTTTTACAATTTTATAAAAAATCATTTGGCAGCTTAATATCAACATTAGATGTGCCAATTAAATCATTTCGGAGCACGTGCTCACAGCAGATTCGTAAGATCCATGTATCCAAAATGGTATCGTCCGGTATCGTTTTTTCAAAGCCCCGCCTCAACCGCTATTTGCCCCGCCCCTTTTTATATAAAAAAAGAAACTGATTCAAAAACTCGCACTTTGATTTCTTACTGAAATTTAACATTTCGATTGAATTTCAATTGTTTAAATTTGTAGATAATAATATTGAGAATTTGTAGATTTTTTATTAATGTAATTCCTTCAAATAACATTTCATATACAGTGGAGTGAAGCGTGTAATGTCAATGATAGCTATAAATCTTTTCAATTCAAATATTATAAGATGAAGATGGACACGAGACACGACTTACAATTCCAACTTATCAACAAAATTTACAACTTTATTCAAAAAAAAATTTGATAATTGCAATAAGTTTTAAATTTCAGACTACAAATAATAATCCTTTTCTTTTTTTGCTTTGTAATGTCGGCTCTGTATGCCGTTTGAAATCCATTAAAAAAATCTCGCAAAAATGCTTACACATGTATAGCGTACTTAGCTCGCAGAAAGACAATTGCAGGCAGTGTAAACAGAGAGTAAGATAGTTAGCTGAAGAAGAGAAAAAAAAAAGCAAAGTTACGACAAAGTCACAAAAGAGTGCTCTCTCACTAAGTGCGTCATAGTTAGCGCGGCGGCGGCGGCCGAAAAGTGTAAGGCGGCCAACGCGGAGATAAGACACCGCGCGCGCTGCAAGGAAAAGGAGTGGGAGGCTGAAAAATTGTGCAGTATCTGCAAAAGTTCACTGGCGGCGTGCTCTCTTTTTTTTTTGGCTTCTTTTCTCTCGGCCCGCGCTCCCTTCTTATTTCCGGCGCGCGCATAAAACACTAAACTCGAGGCGCAGAGAGAGAGAGAGAGAGAGAGAGACCACCGGAGGATGTGACAGGCCAACAGATACAGAAAGATAATAAAAAAAAAGAGTCGCGTGCACTTTTAACGAATACCCAAGTCGAAATGTTTCTACCCCGCGTCGAAGACACATTCGGACGATATAGCTAAAAGTTTTTTGGCCCGTGCTTTTGGTCAACTCTGCGTGCGGTGGTAATGCGGAAGTATTAACGCAGTAACGTGATGTTTTGTTTGCTCTATGTGTTTTGATATAAGTTACTTTGGTTTGATGTTTTATTATCATTAGATTCAATACTTCGACTGTAATAACATTTTTGTCAAGATGAAGATCTGATTGTTGCAAATATATTATAAAGTATAATAGGGTAATATTAGCACCAACTCGGAGATGGATGATTGATTGCATTAGCCCAACCAATAATAGTCGATCTACCTCGACGATCTCAGAGTAAGGTTGAAGAAAAAGTGTCCTACATATAGTTTGAATTTTTCAAAAGACTAAAGTTGAGTTATGTGTCCCGTAAGATTACGCGTTAACAGGCAAGTTTATGCAAGCGCTTTATATAGTTGCAACTCGCAGAGGAACTTACTTAGCCTATATAAACGTTAGGGCTCCTTCGGCTCTGCGGAACTTTTTAAAAAGTCGAGGCGTCCCAGATTGCAAATAGGTCCCTCTTTTCTCTCTCCTTAGCCGGGCGCTCACTCTTTCGCTCGGTGGAGTCTGCGAAAAAAAAAAAGAAAGGGGGCCGAAGTAAGAGCACAGAGCTCGGCGTCACCGAAGTCTAAGAGCGATAGGCCAAAGAAACTTTCGAGCACACACCCTATATCCCTCCCCAACTTCGCGCCAAGCTGCAGAGGCTTTTCTTAGCCCTTTATTATACGGACACGACTATTCGTTTGGACTTGGCTGTGTCGTGCTGTGTGATATTGCCTATTTGCTCGGCTGACTTTTCCTAAACTGTATATTGCGCTTGTTTCAAAGACGATCCTATACAACTTTGAGAATTGCTATGGCTGCTTAATTTTGTTTGTGGTTCGCTAAGGATTACCTGGTAAGTTGTTGGTTTCTTTGGTAGGTAAATCCAATGGTTTAATAAAGTAATGATTGTTATTCACTGTCAGGAAGTTAGATAATTCAGCAGCAAATTCAGTAGCGTGCAAAGCCCAGCATAAGATAAAGATTTTTTTTTACATATATTTTTAAAATTGAAATATTCAAAGAATATGCGCAACGAAATTAGTTCTTAATTTCCAGTAAACTATACATGATTGTTAACTTGAAAAGCGATGGTTGGTAAGTCCATTTACTAATTTCGAGTTGCACCTTAATCCTCACCGTTAATCTCAAGCGGATAAGACGCATATCCAATAATTCCAATTAAATGAAGTTTAGTTCTGTTAAATTCACGATGGTTAAGTTTACGAGCCTCTGCCATATAATTCGTTTTTTTCAAAGTACGAGACTATTTTCAATTATTACAATTAGTTATTATAAATCAAAGAAAGAAAATTCTCGTTCATCATGTATTATTTTACATTGCATATATTCCATTTTTAAATCACAGTGCAAAAATAGGTATGTTAAAACGTGTAATTTGAAATTAAAAAAAAAACTTCTCTCAAACTTAAAATCAATTTCTCTCGTTACAGATTAAAAGTGTCAATCGAGCAACGCTGTTGAGCAAACGAGAGTCGGATACCCGAGAAACGTTTGACACAAGCGTTATTGAACGGATGAAATCGACTCAAACCCAGCCGCCCATACACACGTACATCCACAACGATGCACGATCTTTGCAGTCGTAGCAAATATTTGAAATCATTCTCCGCAACTCTGCGATCCCTTTGACCAAGAGCCATTGCGTTTTTTCTTTGTCCGTTGCGACGTATAGTTGCGGAAAAACGAGAAAAGAAAAGGGCGCCCAACCGTCGAGCTTTTCTATCCGCCCACAATCTCTGTATCGCTGTTTTTTCTCTCTCTGCACCAAATCCGTGGCTAGAGCAAACGGAAGGATCGCAAACTTTCTTCTAAAAACTTGCCGAATGTTTACGCTTGCCCGCGATGAGATATAGAATCGTACAGCTGCAGAGACTCATTTACATTTTGTGTTGAGGGGACACTGCGGCTTGACGCTGTGTAGCGGCTTTTCAGATAGGAGAGAAAGAGAGAGTAAATTTCGCGTGACTCGGCTCTTTTGCTCGATAGAGTTTATTGTTGGTGCTGATTTATTGGATTGACAGCGTTGTTATTGAAATACAACCGAGAGAGCGGCATCAAAGACTTGAGCTATGCTTCTCTCTTGAAATCTTTGACTCTTACGCCCTTTGAGAGAAATAGTGCACAATGCGCCTCGTATGTATCTGACGCGGCTGCAATTTATTTGTGCAAGACGCTACTGGACTTGTGTTACGTATATGTATTTTTTCAAAGTAAGATATACGTGTTATATCAAGAATTTAGTCAAAAATATTTAAAAATTATTCTTATAATTTTAGTGAAAAATGCCCAAAAGGATATTTTTATTAAACTACCATGGAATTGGGAACATTTCCATAATTTAAAGGGATAGGAGATAGGGAAAGATTATTATTTAAATATTAAAAGTAATTTAAAGGGAAAATAGATAGGGAAAGATAATTATTTAAATATCAAAAGAAAAGTTTGTTATACGTTGAAATCAAATTGGTGGCCCTGAAAAGGGCCGATTACTTAAAACTAGATACAGCGACTCCTAACTTTGCCCGTTAGTCCGCCTTGCCATCCGACTGAATGGCTTCACCTTTACTACTCATGGCTGCTTTCCTAGCTTATTGGTACTTGATTACAGCAATACGGAGGTTATTTTAAAGGACGGTCTTCTGAAGGTTACCGGTCAAATCTTTACGTGGCTGTTGGATTTCTTTCTTCTGGACCTCGACTGCCGTTCCTCCGGTCATTGTAAAATCGTCAGTTGTATGTGGATCTGTGAACTGTTGTTGTGTACTGTCGATGGACCTTGTGCTCTGTCTTATACAGTGCGATTCCGATTATCTTGCTCTCCCCCCAAGGTTGCAGTGTAGGCGTACAACAACAAGACTACCTGGAGGCTTTGGCCTGTTGAGTACATCTGCCGCAGCCAAGGTTGCAGGGTAGGCGTACAAAAACAAGACTACCTGGCGGCCTTGTCCTGCTGAGTACACCTGCCGCAGACACCGTGTAGGTACACCTGGTTAGGGTGTAGTAGATATACCTAACATGGTGTACCTATTTACCCACGGCTCCGACAGGTAAATGTAACACGGCTAGGCCCTTATGAACTGTTGTGCCTATCCCATGGCTCCGAAAGGTAAATGTAACATGGCAAAGCCGTCAAGAAATTGGGCAAAGCCCAGAAGAATATCACCAAGGGTGACAAAAAGAAGTGCGGAATGAAAAGGAAGGAAACCTACGCTATCTGCATCTACACTGAAAAAAATAGTACTCTTATAAAACGAGGACAGTATTCTTAAACAAAATCCTCTTGTAACAAGAGTATTCCTCTTGCTCCAGGAAGGCGTCCTCTTCTTTGAGAAAAAAATCTTATTGTAATAAGAAGATTCCTCTTGTTACAAGATCGAGGTATTCCTTTTGAAGCTATTTTGAGAAGAACATCTTCTTGTATCAAGAGGATCAAGAGGATTTTTTTTTCCAGTGTACAAGGTCCTCAAGCAAGTTCACCCGGACATCGGGGTTTCCAGCAAGGCTATGAACATCATGAACAGCGCGGTCAATGACATCTTCGAGCGTATCGCTGCTGGAACTTCTTGTCTGGCTCACTACAACAAGAGACCGACCATCACACTGAGAAAAAAATCCTCTTGTTGCAAGAAGATTTTCTTCTTAAAATAGCTTCAAAAGAATCCTCTTGTAACAAGAGTAATCTTCTTACAATAAGATTTTTTTTCTCAAAGAAGAAGATACCTTGTAGCAAGAGGAATCCTCTTGTTACAAGAGGATTTTGTTTAAGATTACTGTCCTCGTGTTTTAAGAGTACTATTTTTTTCAGTGCACGTTTCCGAAGATCTAGACCGCTGTCAGGCTTTTCCTTCGTGGTAAACTCACCAAACACGCCGTCTCTGAGGGCATCAAGGCTGTCATTAAAGACATCAGCTCTAATTAAATTTTCTTGCATTTTTCTCCTAAATATCAGTGACGCGCAAACAAATGTATAAGGAAATTTTCGTTGATTAAGCAAAGCGGAATAGATTAAGCTCATTAGCTCATGAAAAAGTCAAAATAATTTGAAACTTGGGGGATAATTTTCACGACCTGAGAAAATCGGAATCGCACTGTATATCCTCAATATACTCAAAGGGAGGCGTCCTAATAGCTTTACTAAACTACTTAAACTTATTTCGGTGCGCAATATAGATTAGGCTCTTTAATGAAACAATGTTTTATAGGGTTACAGGATCGTGACTAAACCAACAACGGAAATTCTGCGAATATTAGTTTTCCGTGAATATTTATAAAATTTCACTATTGTTCACAAATATTTATGGAATATTTTAAAGTAATGCGAATTTATTATGGTCGATACGAATGGTGTCGGTAAAAAAACTGTATAATATAAATGTAAGAATTACAATCACAAAAGCCTTTTAATATAAGTCATTTTTTAATGAATCAATTTCAATTAAATATCACCTGTATTTAATATAATACTTTTATATTATATTTAATTTTTATTGTAACTCAACTTAGTTTCTAATCGTCGACGGAAATAGTGAATGCATATTTATATACGACAGTAAAAGTTTTTTCCCTTAAACATTTGCATTGCGCATATGATAAAAATTAAGCCGCATCACTATGCACTATAATAATATTCAGTTGATAATAGATGTTGCATTAGAGATTGTCAAGTTGTAAACGAGAAGTGAGAATAAATGTATACATGGTCGTTTCGACATTCTCCCAAGCCAATTAAATTTATGTAACAAGTGTACACAATTTTACTGAAATAGGTGATGATTGCGAGTAAAATTATCAAATATTTAATAAAAATTTAATCATCATAACACCCTAACGTATCCGCAATCTCAACCACCCCGTAAATTTACTATCCCATGGAAACTGGCATTCAATGTCGGCCAAATTGACATACAGGCAAACCTTCACACGTCAAGCGTCGCACGATTCGCCCGAAAACAATAAATACGCAATATCCCTTTGGGGGAAAAACGGACAAAGCCACACGTCGTGCTGCCTCAATTAAGGAGTAATCCTACGGAGGTCGCGCTCGGGCGATGCAGCGCGCACGCGATATCTAATAAAACAGCGGCTTATCGGCAAGCCAAGTGTATGCACCGCTTTCGCTACGACACTGGATTACCAAAGCTTTGCGCCAATCATTCGCCGGATTAACGTATCACGGCGCTCTCGCGCTCGCAGCGACTAAAGCTCTTATAGGCTACGTCCCGCTACTATGCGCGGTTTGTATTTTCGCTCTTATCGCGGCCAACCTCCACGACGATGCTTTCGTCTGTATCGATGTACACGAAAAACCGAGTCAGCCTGAATCGTAGTGGCAGTGCCACATCAAAACGCGTGGCAGCCCATCGCACAGATATCAAGCGCTGTAAGTTCGTTAAATATTTGAAAAAAAAATTCTGGAATTTTTTGGGTATATCTAGAAATAGCTTGGCGCTTACGGTGGTTTTATAAAAATTTTCAAAATACATTATTATATTTTGTAATTAATTTCAAAGTATACCCGGTCGGCAATCACGTTATACAATCTTCAAAAGAAAAAAGTATCGGCGGAAGTTCAAGTATGAAAATATTTCCAGCGAGGAATTTATTTACAAAGTTTGGGACTGTTGTATAAATAATTGACAATAATATAGTGGTTTGAGTAAAGTCGCACGGACAACAATTTTATATTACAGTTATTTATTTCTGTATCAGCCTGGAACTTGTAAATTACATTCTTCTAATGTTTACAAACAAATTTCTCGCTGGATGTTTTTTCGTACTTGAAATTCCGTCGATACTTTTTTCCTTTGCAGATGATATAACGTGATTGCCGATCGTGTGTCTACTTTGAAATTAATTAAGAATCTAAATAAATATTGTATCTTGTTATGTTGTATTAGAAATGAATAAAATAACAAAAATTTTTTGCAATAAAATCAGTTATAATAAGGATGACTTTTCAAGATAAGCGTAGTAGTGAATAGTTTTATGCGAATGAATCATGGCGAAACTGCATTTCAGTTATCGACTGAAGGGAAATTTTTCTATATTCGAAATTGGCGGAAAAATAAAACAGCGCGCGCAGTCATAAGTCCCCAAAAATAGACTCTTGATTTGGGACGCAAGAGGGCGCGGGGTCGAGGAAGTGGGGGGTAGCTTGGACCGGCAGGGGTCCGATTGTTATAAATGGATCCGGCTGCGCAGTAGCGACTGCACATTGCGCAGTTGCAGCATGGAGCCTCTGCGCAACCGGATCCATTTATATCAATCGGACCCCAGCTAACCATCCTTTCTTCACGCGTTTCTGAGGTAGCGCATCCATAGCGCATAGCGGACTCCGAATTAACCGACTTGTTAAAAATCGACGCGATCTTCTTAAAAGACAGGTAAAGTGTTTATTAATTGAGTATCAATGGAACAATATGGCATCCTTTTTTCAGCTTACATTGGCATGCTAGTTTTGGGTGGCTTGTCACTCATGACAAGTTATAAATTAGTTGAGCGTGTTGGTTACTGGTTATTTAGAAAATTTTAAATTATTTAGTTCGCTTTATACTTTAATGAAGTATACAGAGAGTTACGATGAAAAATTGCATTACTTTGTCTACAAAAAATTTAGTAATGTCAGCGTAAAATCATTTATTTTTCCAATATTATAGACTTCCAACATCTCTTTTCATTCCACCATGGAAGATAATCGCCGTAATGCCATCCAGCCACGGGGACATGGCCAACAAGCCCAACAAGCACGCGCAGTTCTACCTGCTCGCAATAGCCGCAAAAATGCAAATCCTAGACGGGAACTGAACCCAGGCTTGAAGTATTGTGCAACTCAATCTCGGGAGTATAAAAACCAGCAGAAATGCGTGAATAATGCAAGAAATGACGATAATTCAGATGTTGATCGTTAATGATCAATTAAATCAATCGGTCCTTTTTAAGGCCACTGTAGACTGCCCGCTATCGGAAGGCTAATTTGGCATGCAAAACTACCATTGACATGTTTTTGTAAATTCTTCTATTTTGTAATAAATGATGTGCCACTGCGTAAATGTATAAGTTGATTATTTGATAAAAACGAACCATTAATTTTTGTTACCATCTCTGAAAAAATTTAACATCGAAATTGTGATAAATTTATCGTTCGCTTTTAAATCGAATTTGTTCATAGAAATTTAGTAAACTTTCGATTTTATCAATCATTTAGATGAAGATATTAAATTAATGCGGGTTTTCAAATAAAATTTTAACTCTTACCCTTTTGTTTTAAGAAAATAAATTTTTGGGACATGCTCCAATTCACTTAAGCTTGTCTCAGATGTTGATTGATTTTATAAAGTCGGGATATATTAGTCACATTACATATACTTTTAAAATATAGAGATTTATATGAATTGTTGAATGGAAGTATATTAATTATGAAGTTAAATATTATCTATATATGACACTGCGCGCTTTTTATATAGACCAGCAGTACAATCGTTCATTTATAAATAATTCTTTATATTCATTCAAAATAATTAGTAATAAGAATATCTCTAGAATGTTTAATAGCAGGAAACCTTAAAGAATCGGTCTGGCTGACGCGGAAAAGTTCTTAAAAGAACTATAGATTGTGCCGTGAAAAAAAAAAGAAAAAAAGAAAGACTCGAAAAGTGTAGAGATAGAAAGAGAGAGAGAGAGAGAGAGAGAGAGAGACGACACAGTCGGCGCAATCATGAGCTTGGCGGTGACCAATCAGCGGCCCTTGTGTTTCGAAGGCTTCGTCGTCGCCCGGAATAATAAAAGAGCTGCGAGCTAAAGTGAAAAACGACGAAAGAGAGCACGCTGCTGCTGCTGCTCTGGCGCAGCCCCTTCGGACATTTTTAAAGAGGCTTGGCAGAGTGCGATCGACATTCATTAGTTTCCGAAAAAGACCATGTTTCTCTCCCTCTCGCTCTTCTCTTCTCTTTGGTCTATCTCGCCCCCTCTCATTTCGATTTTTCGCTAACGGATTCTACCTATTTTTGCGGCGAGTCCGTGAAAGTGCATTCAATTAATCGAGTTTCGGGCTGATTGCTAATACCTCGTGCCAATTTTGAATGAAACATTCGCCGCATTTGTATACGGGGATGCGGTGTCTGCCAATTTTTGTTTCTAGTTATAGAACCCAATCGATAAAAGATTCAATTTAAAGACTGCAAGTAATGATATAAACTTGAGAAATATTCGTCGAGTATAATACTTTTTATTTCGAACTTTCATTGCGAGACAGTGTGGAAACAATTTTGACAGCTAAACTTGTCCCTCCGACGCATTGTCCATAGATAAGTATTTTCAAATTCATCTTGATCAACTACACGCGCCTGCGAACCATCGAACTGAATCCATCGGCTTTTTGCTTTGTAACGCGTAATCGTCGTACAAGAGGGAGCTCGAATGCTGGGGAAAAGAGACGAAAAAAAAATAAAAGAAAGAAAGGTCGTTGGATACGGGCCATCGAGTGGGCCGCGCTCGCGCACAAGGGAAATGAAACAATGCGGAATATCTTATACGGGCCTGCAGAAAAGTCCAATTGTACACTTGGCGTTAGCGAGAGATTTTCTGGCTGCCCGAGTCTCGACTTCTTTGAGGCAGGCGCGCTTTTCGTTCGATTCGATTTTGCCGGGCCGCGGGAACGCGAGCGCGCAAGAGAGCTTTGTATGCGCGCGGATGGAAGAGAAGAGATTTTTTTGGGCAGCTCGCCCAGACGAACGAGAAATGTTGCATTTTGTAGATATATATACGCGCTGGGGAGGCCAATTTTTTCGTGCATCCTTTCGCATACTCGCTCTACTGCTCGCTCTTGCGTGTTCTTTGCTTATTCAATTGTTTTGATGAGCATGCTGTTGTAAACGTCGTTGCGCTTCAAAGAATTTTCGATGGTTGAAAAGAAGTTTCAAAGTGCTGAAATTGTCTTCAGATTACTTTTACGGTACCTTAATTGATTATATTTTTATTATCAATACTCAAAGTTATTGAAATATGAGGAAAGAATTTGGAAGGGTTCAATTTAAACATAATTGATTATTTGATGATTTTTAAATTCATAAATAAATGTTCATTCCTGTCAAAACCGGTATTTATTTTTTATAAGCATTTATTTCCTTGATGATCGAGACTCATGTTATACCAATGAGCTATATCGAATACAAGTTTCTTTTGTGATCCTTTAGACTTTCTTAATCCAGTGACGCTTGGAAGGGCGCGTGTCTCTAAGCGTCTCCTACCCCACTACGCATAGCTCCGTATTATAGCCGGTAAGAACTTACTAATCTTCAGAAGAGCTGAGTGGAGCGTTTGGATTAGAAATACTACCCATCTCTAAGTGGATGCATAACGGTACACTGCGATTTCGATTCTCTTCCTTCCATGGAATTGGGATATTTTCATAATTTAAAGGGATAGCAGGGAAAGATCATTATTTAAATATTAGAAGAAAAGCTTGTTATACGTTGAAATCAAATTGGTGGCCCTGAAAAGGGCCGATTACTTAAAACTACATACAGCGACTCCTAACTTTGCCCGTTAGTTCGCCTTGCCATCCGATTGATTGCTTTCACCTTTTCTACCCGTGGCTGCTTTCCTAGCTTGTTGGTACTTGATGACCGCCATATGGAGGTTATTTAAAAGGACGGTCTTTCGAAGGTTACCGGCCAAATCTTTACGTGGCTGTTGGATTTTTTTTCTTTTGGACCTCGACTGTCATTCCTCCGCTCATTGTGAAATCGTCAGTTGTATCTGGGTTTGCGAACTGGTGTTGTGTACTATCGATGGAACTTGCGCTCTGTCTTATACAGTGCGATTACGATTCTCTTGCTGTCACCCCATCATTTTACTCCCACTAAACTGTACGCACCAATTATGATCCTGATTTTTCACCCCTCTACAGTATAGTTCATATTTTCTGCTCTTTGATTGGCTGAGGCGCTGTGTCTGATTCTCTTGTGCTCGGTACCAAAAGTGCAAGAGAATCAAAATCGCGCGGTGTACAACGGACACCTCAATCTTTGCTGATCATCAGTTTGAGTTATCGAGAAATTAAGAACCGAACGAGATCTTTAGTATACCTAGCCATAAGAAGAGTCTACAGCGAGTTTGCGAATTGCCCGCAAAACGCGTTATTCCAGGGTATGGGAGAATCAACAAATCTAAGCGCCCTCTCAAGCGTCGCTCTTCCAAGATTCTGAAGAATTATAAATCATGCTTGGAACTGTTCGAGCAATGCATTTTGTCAACAAAATGTCCCGTTTTCGAACTATGATGACAGTTTCATCAAAGAGAAGAAGCGCTTGGAAGAAAAGAAGGGCTGCAGGTTTTCTAAGGATCTTGCTGTTTTTCTAGAGATTGACCTGATTACTGAAGAAAGTCAATATGTTATTAATTATACCAATCGGCCCTTTTCAGGGCCACCAACTTGTTTTTCAACGTATGATAAATTACGTTCGTGCCTTAATAAATTCATTCTTTCCCCAACTTTTCAATGATTTTATGTTTGATAATTATATTATAAAGAAGCTATATAATTTATCGTGCAAGGACTCAATGCTATTTATAGCAATTGCCGAGTTTATTAATAATCTAGTTTAACCGTACTCACAATATAAAGGCTTGATAATTTTCAAGATTCAAGTAATAAAATTTTCAAGTTTCAAGTATTTATAAATAAAATAAACAAAAATAATATTATTTATTACAATGTAATTTTTAAATCCAGTTCATTGAACGTATTTTTGAAAATAAATCGCCGAGGACGTAGTTCAGTAATTTTGTTTCTTTAACGAAGTATAGAATCCACTTAATCTTTCATTTCCACACAGAATAGTTATATTGTATTTGCACATGCCAACACTTTAAAAATATTTCAATTACTGTGGATTTAATTTATAATGCTATGAGCGAATGTGAAGAATCTTAATTTAGTCCGCATCGGATTAATGATTTTAATTTTGTGAATTAATTAATATTTTTAATTTTTCATATATTGGTCCATGAAATGTTATACTTATTTTACAAACTAATATTATAAGCGAAACACTATTAACACAATAATCCTTTGCATCGAGAATAAAACTCATCCATAAATCTTGTTACGCTGAATAAGCAAACTTTACGTGTGTGAGCATGACATCGACAATATTCAAATATACCTACCCTTGGAATCCATTACGAGGACTCAGAAACTCGATAACTCGATTTTCACGTAGGTACATACCTACATGTCTGGCAATCTCTCTCTCTCTCTCTCTCTCACTTCTGCATATAAGGTATACACACACAGCAGAGAGGAATACAGCTGGAGGCGTTCGCTAATAAAGCGCGCAGTGATTAAAAGTTAATTCGGCGCGACGACGACGCGACGCGACGCAGCGCGCGCGAGTTGTGGGTGGAGCCCGCGGGCGAGTCTAGGTAATTGAGGCATTATTTTTCGATTAAACGCGCGCCCGCGCAGAGAGATAGAGAGAGAGAGAGCGAAGGTCGGCGTGATGGGATTTAAATTAGCGTGAGACACCTGTCGCCTTCTTCCATTAAATGTCACTCTCGACGCTGCATAATCTCAACCGCGCTGCGAGAGAGTGAGAGAAAGAGAGAGAGAGAGGGACGAGAGAAGAGAAAAGAGACGCAGCAAAATCGCTCAAGACGCTTTACCCTGCGCGCGAATTTTATTAAACGGGGACGCGCCAGCACGGAGAAAAAAGGGAGAAGAGTGCAGCGAGGTAGGAGGCGTCCTTGAAGAGGTGGGAAAGCCAGTCGGGCGCGCTGTCGACTGATAAGAAACAATTATCTCACGCTAGCTGCGGGGACTTTTTTTTTCATCTCGAGTATACGCGCGAGACAGCCTTGTCGCTTCTGCTGCTGTGGCTGCCGTTGCGTTGCGTCTATGCCACACCTTTTCTTTTTAACCATCTTTCTTTTCATTATTTTCAGTTCAAGTATATTAGTCGATTATTTTTTTGCAATATTGTTCTCGTTTATAAAATCGGAATGATTTACTTTTTTTTTATTATAACGTCACGAATGAAATATAAGGGGATCGATCTATATATTTATGAGTGATGACAAAAAATGTAAAAGCGTATGTACGACACTCCAAAAATTTGCCTAATAAAAGACATTTCACAAATGCACTAGACCGACTTTGTGTGTGTGTACGTGTGCGTGATAGAGAGTAGACGCCCAAAGCAAGGAGTCAAAGTGAAACGTCATCAAGTATGCAAATAACAAAGTACCGGAGAGAGCGAGTGCGCGGTACGCACTAAAGCAAGAGGAGAGGACTTTCAAATTTAAGCTCGAAGCGCTTCGCATATCGTTTCGCAACTCTCTACCTCCTCTAAAAAAGAATCCTCCCTGCTGCGCGAAGCTTCAGTGACTTCGATTGTGCTTATACAGAGGGAAAACTATTATTAAATTGGATTCCATGCGGCGAGGCAACAAAGCTTTTGTGCGCGGGAAATTGCGCGAGCGAGACGGCTACCTATATACCCTTGCAAGATAAACGTCGAATTTTTGTTTTTTTTATTTTCGAAAGAACGATTTCACGCTGCAGTAGCGGTTTAATGTCGTATGAAGAAATAATTTACTTTAGATATTTATTATTGTACGAAGTGAATTTTTATAAATGTAGTTCAAAACTGCAAATTGCTCTTGTCAAAAGCGCTGATAATTTGTTAAGGAACTATTTAGTTGGTGGAAAGTGGGCTAGATAATTTTTAGCGAAGTTAGCTCTGAGTTGCAGTAATTAAAGCAAGGAAAATTATGCTAATGGTAAGTTCTGCGCAGACTTCATTGTCCCAGTAAATTATTATTGTCGTCAGCACTTTGTAACTCATTATCTTCATATCTTTATGCTTGCAATTTGTTCAGAGCAGACAGATGATATGGCTAATAAAAACGTATAATAGCATTGTCCACGCTTGCTGGATCTCTGTACTGCTGTAATCCTTGTTTAGTTCTACACTATATCAAAGCAGAATTAACTCAGAAATAAACGTATTTGTAAAGATGAATATCACACATTAATCTAAGTAAACATACTTCCATTACCAGCGTTTTTTAGCGCGCTTAAATTTTATTCGAAGCTTACACGCCGAAAGTTTTTTCAATCTCATTCGAAGCTTCGTTGGAAATTTGTTAATCTTATCGAAGCTTTGTCGAGGATTCTTTTTTTTTACTAGTGTTTATTAGCATGCTTCGCGCGCCTCATATCTCTTTTTCAACCTGATGTACCAGGCACAACTTCTCACACCTTTCAATTAAAACTACAACAAAGAAAAAGCATCAACTAATCGCGTGACGTCATTTGATGCTTCACAACATCCGGCCACCACCGATTTTTTAAAAGGGGATCAATGCGCTGTCTGAGATTATAAAAGTTAAAAATCCATACTTAAAACTGGAATGAAAGGTTCTCACGTATGCTATCTTATGCATCCAGAAAAAAAAAAAGAAGTCGCTTGACACGCTCAACTTGGCTTGGGCGCGAGCGAGAGGGAAGCACACATTGTTTCCAATGCAGATATCTATTGTTGGGGCCGATCCGATAAGTCTATTTTCGAGGTAAAGTAACTGGGTTTCCGGAGCGCCAACAATTTCCCCTTCACGCGTCGCACTGCGATGTGAAAATATTTGCGGGATTACGGTATCCTTTCTCTGTATCTCGCGCGGTGCTAAATCTCAGACACCTACACAGCTCATGATTCGAAAACTGAATGAAAAAAAGAAAAACTATATGTCATACTTTGTTATCGCTGAAGTTGTAATCGATATGTTGTCGTGTAAGGTAACTCGAGACTAATAAGAGAATATATGTTTATAAAAAAAGAATAAATTAGAGAGAAAATGAAAAGTAAGGGTCTCGCATTCACAACAAAATTGTTCTTTGGACATCAAGCTATTGCAAGCTTTTACATCAAACGAAAAATCTTGAACGAGCTCTATAAGCAATTTGCCACGCCGAAAACAGAATATCCAACGAAGAAAAGAAAACTGAATACGAAAAAAAGAATGTCAAAAAAAAAGCAAAGCCTGGGCATCAAAGCATAGAGCGAGGTGAAGCCTTGCTGTAACGAAAAACGAGGCCGCACACGGTAACATATAGCTCGCGCGCGCGAGGCGCAAGATAGAAATTACACAAAGCCGTGTCTTGCTACTCATGGCGAGAAGGGGGTCGCGTCGGTGAAAATCAGTGCAGGTGTGCTGTTAGTTGGCCGCAGCAGTAGCAGTAGGAGGAGGAGGAGGAAGGGGGCGTTGAAAAAAAAGCGCTGCCGCCGTGGCTGCTGCCGCCGAGGACTGAAGGGCCTGAGTTGGCAATAGTGAAGAGGCACTCGTGGCGACACTCGCGCGGCCTCATTGTCTCTGGAGAGCTCTGCTGCTGCTGCTGCTGCCTTGCTCTGGCACGGCCGATTTCGACGCACCACCACCACCACCACCACCACCCCCTCCGTCACAAGACACAGTCTACTGCAGTAGTAGGCGAGCTTTAATAAGCTTATGCAGCACACTCGGCCTCTTTGTCTCTCTCTCACCTTTCTTTCTCCTCTTTTGCTGCGCGCCGGAGTAAGCAACCAAGCGACTAGACTCGATACTCACACACGCGCTCTCTTTCTCTCTCCTGCATATAGCCGCATCTTTCTCTCTCTCTGTCTTGTGCCTACTTGAGACTCTTATCGAGTGCCGTGCCCGCGTCGCTCTGAAGTTTTCAGCTCCAAAGCTTTACTTCCTTGGGCGACTGCACACCGCTTCTTCTTCTTCTTCTTCTTCTTCTTCTGCAAGACTCCGAATTTTGAGACTTTTGCTATCTCTCGCGTATTCATTGGCTTTGCAATTGTTTTACTTGCCGTTCCGAGTTTTACGTGAATAGACTGATCATTTTACGAAGACGAAAATCTTCATCTTCATTTATATTCGAATACTCGCTCGACATTCGTAAAATAAAAATATTTTTATTCTAAAAATGTTATCGCTAATGAAAAACCTAGTTTTACGAGATTAAAAAAAATGAATTTACTCCAAACTACGTACATCAAAAGCGTATAGCCCACAACGAAAAGGACTTCCTCCCTCAAAAGAAAACCTCAACTCCTTTCCACTCCGAACACATACACATGCGCTCGTACACAGCACGTATACATACAGTTACCCTTTCGCGAAATTAGAGCAACTCGCACAGAGAGTATAAGAAGAGCGTTTGAACCTGGGCCAAAAAGCTTGGGTGCACACTTCATCGACGCTCTGCGCACACCTGTGAATTCGTAGCACGGCCCCGCACACAGCGTTAGTCAGCTTTTTGGCATAGGCGCAAGCGCGCGCGCGCGTGATCTGCTGTACGTTGCGAGACAATGCCGAGTAAATTCTACGACAGCGGCCATTGTCGAACGCTAACGGAGAAGGGCGTCTTCTTCTTCTTCTTCTTCTTCTTTACGATCCCTCTGCTGCTGATGCTGGCTAGACAATTCCTTTCAGTCGAGGCTCTTTTTTTTATAGCCTGCGGCCCATGAAAGACGCGTGCATGCGAGAGCAAAACATCAAGTGCCGATTAAGCGAGGAGATAGCGAAGTAAAGCTACATCGGGGGATGGAGTTCGATTGTGATTGTTTCGTTTACAGAAAAGTGATTGTTCGGGGGGTTTCTTTTTGGGATGTTTTAGTGTTTAGAGAAAACTGAAAATTTATTTAACTCTTTTTAATCTCGTGATCAATTTTAACATAAACTTTGTTTTTCACTTAATAGCAGAATTATTTACACTCAAACTTGTAATAACTTTATGAAATTAACATTAATATATTTCATTTTCAAAATAATTCTCAAATTGTGAGTAAATTTAACAAAAATAAAGTTTAACACAATACATTATACATATTTGATAACCACATCTTAAAAGTATCTTTCTCCGACAATATAAAATACAAAATGTACACTAACGTTTCCAAATATTTCAATGAGTGCAAGAATAACAAGGTCGATAAGGAGTAATAACGATATTAGGAACCACTTGTAAAAGTTTCGACGTATCATCGACTCGGCTCAATAGTACATCAGTGTAACCCAAGTGACACTTCAAAATTACCTTATTCTTTCGATTTTTAGTGGCTTTGATTGCTCCAATTAGAAATTCATTTGTCACACTTTTACAGCTATTGAGATACAAATGTTCCAATTTTTCACACGTCTCTATTAGTCGTATGAGCCCAGCATCCTTCAAATTGGAGCAGTTACTACAATCCAAGTGCTTGATATTCGGCATACACGGGAATACTCGATCGGTGACGTTGTTGCACTCCTCAAAGGATAAGCATACAAGATTTGGCAATGACATAATACTGGAAACACCAACGTCGGTAACTGCGCCACAAACTGAAAAAGCAACGTGTAGTTTTAGTGTCATAATAAGTTATTGGCGATTTTAATAATTACTAACTTACAGCTGATGTCCACTTTCCGTAATCGTTTACAATGAGTTCCGATCGCGATGAGTAGCTCATCGTCAACAGATTTATTTGACAAAAGATCAAGAATTTCGAGATTGGTAAGCTTTGTTAAATGATTCATAGATGCTGTGTAGAATGGACACAAAGATAAAGTTAAATGTTTCAAGCTTTCTGAACACTCGCAAATTTGTTCAATAGTTTTATCGTCTGAATCGTGAAAATGCTCGACAACAATTTCTTTCAAATTTTTGCATTCTTTGACCACCTACAAAAAAAATGAAGGGATATGTTGATTTAACAAAAAAGTTAACGAATTAGCACATATAAGAAATTACTCACCCCAAAATGTTTGAGAGATACGTGAGGACAGTTATCGAAACAAATCGTTTCAATTGATTCAGTATTCAGCTCGGATAAACATTTTCCAGTAACAGTTATGTTGCCATGTATATAAATTTCTTTTAATCCTTTGTTTTCCTTAAATAGATTTCCGAGTTCATCATCACATTCATCTGCGCAGTTACCCATGTAAAACACAACGATTTTGTGACAATTTTCAGCCAATGCTATGATACTCCATGATGAAATTTCCAATTCACTGCCAAAAATGTTTTCGACGTTTGGACAAAACTTTGCTACCAAATTCATAACATGAGGGCCTAATCTGTTATTGAATTCGGGAAATACAATGTGTTTGATGTACTGGCCACATCGTTTCAAAACTTTTTTCAGAATGCGACTATTTACTTTCAGAACAACATTTTCATCACTGAATCCCCAGCACTCATTTTCAAAATCCAAGTCCTTGAAATCACGCCACGACTCTTGCAACAGAAGTTGCCAATGTTTGCAAACTATCAATTGCCATAGATGAGATATAAATTTATCTGTTTTTAAAAATGTTAATGTGAAATTTTTAATATACAATAACTACCTCTTTCTGATCGGACTCTATCTACAATTGGCAAGAATTGGAAGATATGTAGCAAACAGTCATTGTTCAATGCATCAATCGAAGTACCACTCTTTAAATAATCTTCAGGATTAGAAATAAAAGTGTTCGCTGCTGATTCGCTCATTGTAAGTCTGAAAAACAAAGAAAATGATCAGAGTTTCAATAAAGTAAGGTTGATTCAGAACGATTTTCAAAGGGAACATTAGAATATAGTCAAATGAGGTTTGCTAACAATTATTGTAATTTTTAATCATTTTTATTATAACAATTACTCAAAGTGATTAAAATTTCAACATAATTTACGAATGAAGTACAAGGTTAAAGTGACAATAAAAATTTTTCTGAAAGTCAAACATTCATAAAATTTCCCAGAATAATTTACAAAAACAAAATCATAATTTATAAGTAATTTTTGGCTTTAAAGTCCTTTTTTAAGCGAAGAAGTCTTAACAGTGGGGACGTTTCAGTTATTTCGTCAAACTTGATTTTGGTTCCCCAAATATACATATACAAAATCACATTATTCATTCTCAATTTAGTCACATCAACAGCTTTTTTCGCAGTCGAATTAGTAACATTACAGCAACCAACATCAAGTAACTCCAGATTTTTAGACGTTTCTAAAAGCACACTGAAACATTTGTCCGTTAACTCTTGACACATAAAACATTCTAATTGTTTCAAATTGGGCATGGGATGCACAGCTTCATCGTGAATCTTCAAGTGACTAATATTCAGGCGTTGAAGACATGGCAGCGATGTTAAACAATGTACGCCTTCGTCGGTTACTCTACTCTCTGCGAAATCAATATAAAATAACATTTGCTTATGCATAAAAAGTTATAGTTTGTGAAACAAAAATTTTTACCACTGATATTTATGTCTGACAAGAGGCGACAATTCTTACACAGAGCAAGTATAAGCTCGTTGTTGACGAGGTCGCTTGATGATAGCTCTACGGTCATTAAATTATTCAACCTCGTCATACACTTGCATGATCTTATTTTTCCTGGAAAAATACCCATATGAATCTCTTTCAAATTTTTCAAACTGCAAATAGCTTCCATCGAGTCATCATCAAAATTTTCACAATAATCAAATGATAGTTCAGACAAATTTTTTAATTTCCGAATTCCCTGAAAATATATAAATTAGTTAAAAACAATGGATTAATGTACCAACATTATAAAAAATAGATAACTAACTGGATTAACGTAAAAAGGTAAAAAGTCGCAGTTAAATATACTGAGTGTCTTCAATGATTCAGAAGGTAAATTAAGGAAAAATTTTCCTTCCGATCTACCACATATAGAATAAAATGTCATCTTTGTCAAGTTTGTATTGTTCTCGAACAGTAGCGATAACTCGTTGTCGAATGCTTCAAAAACATCCCTCAAGCCCAATTCTCTGATATTAATACAATTTTCAGATAAATTTTGAATACTACGGCTCGATACGCCACATAAATAGATAGTTTCGAGATTTGGGCACATCGATCCAATCTTGTTTCCTAACATCACCAATTCGTCAAGGTAACCAAAAAATTCAAGGTGCTTGAGGTAAAATCCACATCTTTTCAGTACACGGTAAAGAGCGTTCGCATCGATGACTAAATTTCCATTTCCTCTTTTGAGTCCCCATGAAACTTTGTCGGGGCTCAGTGTCCGGCACTGATGCCATGAATCCATGCTGATTGTTTGCCAGCGTTTGCATACTAAAATGTAAAAATTTATACAATTGAAATTTCGTATAATTTTGTAGGTACATATATGTCAAATGTAATAGTTACCTCTCTCAATTTTCACTCTATCTGCAATGGAAAGTAACTCAAAGATGTGAATTAAACAATCATCATCTAATGATTCGACTGTAGCACTGGAGTGCCAAGAACTGTAAGAGGATATTGACTTCCTCGATTGAAGCTTGGATTGACAGTCGACCATCTTGATTAAAAGTTGTCGATATTAAAACTCAAGACTCTATTTCTTTTTACACACAATTTCATGCCATTGACACAACACTTTTTAACCCTAAAAAATATGTTTCATTAACTACATGTGATTAATCGATTAATGTATAGTAAAAATAAAAAAATATTTAGTTATACCGTTAGCAATTCCAAAATTGTGCGAAACATGGCGAACATTCGGTGGATCCGATGTTTACTTGTGCAGAGGTTAAACATAGCAGAATTCAGGAATCGTCAAGTTTTTAAATAACGATATCCTTTTCGAATTGCAAAGTCTTTCGAGTAGCGTCTGTAATCATAACACAATTTAAAAAATGCGGATGATTGGTCAAATTCAGATTTCTTGGTGAACTATTTTGTTAGTAAACACTGCAACATTTTTGGTTATAAAATTCAACTTTAATTTCCAACAATTTTGCCGTTAAAATGAGATCCTTTCCTCAGAGAATATTTCAATTTGGACTACGACTAATATAATTTCTACGACCAATTGCCGGGATCACCGAGCGAAATTGTTTAAAATTTGTTCGTTAAATATGAAAATCATAATCGTACGTACCTAACGGACACAAAAGGCAGCAATCAAACGTTTATTTACAAAATCCTTTCACACCACGCAGAGAAAAGTTAGAAAAGGAAGACAAAAGTGTTCGCAGCTACATCATAAATATGGAATTCGCATAAATAGAGAATGCACTTAACACACCAACGTTGTTCGGCGTGCGAAAAAAGTAAAAAAAAAAGGGGGGGGATACCGGCTCAAAAAGATTGCCTCGTAAGTGATGATAGATTCATTGGCGCGAATCCACTTTTGGCGCGGCGCTCGGTTTTTCGGTCTCATTAATTTGAACGCGCGACGATAAAAGCCGTCAAATAGGTGGCCCATGCAATAATTAATGCCTCGGCGGAATTGCTCGCTTGTTTATTCTTTTGCTGGTTTTAAAAGGAACGACACCGCTCTGCACGCGCGCTGGCAGCAGCAGCAGCCATCGGCATTATTTGCCGCAATTATCGTCAAAGAATTTTGGCAGTCGGGAAATTGATTGCACTTTCTGTGTGTGTATGTGTACGTGTACATCGGGAAAAGGAACAAAGAGAGAAAAATAGTCGAATCACTATTGTATACACGGAAATTTTACGACTTGGCTCTAAAAAGAAAAAAAAATACTACTGCACTGATTTTGATATTGTTGGTTACGACGCAAGTGCGTAGTAGTTGCTACAGGCATTCCAAAGCATCAACTAGCTCATTAATTCGTTATTACGTTTACTTGACAAGCGCCGAGTGCTCGGCCGAGTTTGTGTGTGTGTGGGTGTATTAGTCCAACCTCATTCGGTCTCTTCAACCCTTTGAAACTAACTAAAGCTACAGCTTTGCGAGAACGCGAAAAATAAAACAGAACACGCGCGAGAAGGAGAGTGAAAAAGAAGAAAGAAACAGCGCAAGTGCGATCGCGAAATTAGCCGCGTGCGACACGACTTCTTTTCTTCCTCTATTACGCATTTCCGGCTCGCTGGACCGGAAACGACCAGATAAGATGACTCTCTCTCTCTCTCACTCTCGGCGCTTAGTGTTATATAGAAGGGTGCGAGAAAGCTGCCTTATCTGCAAAATATTACGAGCGACGCAGCAGCGCACCTCGTCGATCACGCGCGCGCGCACACGTAAATCCACTCCGTCGTGCGTCTTTTTTTGTCTCGTTCGTTATTCAATTTGGCAGCGTCGCGTTTTGCAAGCTCGGAATTAAATTTCGACTGAGATATTAAACCGCGAGAATTAACGTCCAAATGAAGACAATTTGCGAACGCTACGAGCTGTTGAAGTGAGGGGCTAACGAGTTGTTAGCGCGCTGGCAGTGTAAAGGAAATTTGTTTGCATTCGTAATATTATGGCTGAATTGGGCTACTGAATGCGTGTTCGTCTGCGCGGTATTTAGTTGAATTTATTCGAGTTATATTAAAACTATTGGAATGCTTTGAAATCAACAGCTGATGAGTTTTTTTACTTACAATTAGTATCATACGATGCCCTCTACGTAATTTGGTTTAAGAAATCTTATTATAATGCTACGTAGATTAAAAATTTTTACTAACCATAAATATGTACACCAAGAAAAACGATAAACAACCTACAAGAATTGAAAATTCATATAATACACATAACCAAACCATATCACGCCAAGATAAGTTAATATGATTCAAATAAGTGATTCAATTATATCAAAATAATCGTGACACTTTACAATTAAAAAGCGAGTTTTTTACTTCACATCAACCGATGCCCTCTGTAAGTTATTCTAACGACTAATATACAACGCATTATCAAATCATAGCAAATGTTACATAACCTGTCGAACATTGCGAAATCTCAGCGATATTAATATACGATCATACAACTCGGTTGACGGAGTCGCAAGGCAACAGCAGCAGCAGCAGCAACAGCTTTTCGCTGACAAGTCTCTGAATCGCGCGCTCGCGCAAGCGAGTTATATACGCAGCGCTTTTAAACAAGTGTGTGACACATACGCAGCCGCAACGACGACGACACGGTTTAGCCATAGGGTTAAAATTTATAGGCTCGTCTGTATGTGTGTATATGTGTGTATGTGTGTGTATGTGCTGCAACGAGGGAGTTAAAACTCGTGGAGCGTGGATGGATGATCGCAGAGTTTCGCGGATACACTCGACAGCAGCCACTTATCCGCTGTCAAGTGAGAACTTCGTCAGCTATTTCTCTCATGTCCCACCCCCCCACATCAGTCGCGCGCGGGGAGAGATGCAATAAAACGCACGTTTCGCTGCCTGTATTACCACCCGCGAAATCCTACTTCTCCGCAACGATGAGAATTATTGAATTATTCATGTTGCCGTCACGTCGTATACTTATTGCCCGAGCGATACACAAGCTGTGAGAAAGAGTGAGAGGGAGAGAGAGAATATGCGCAGCGATTTTCTTGCCACGCCGTGCGCGCTAGCTACGTATTTTTGCTTGGTTGGGTGTTTAGTCAATTGGATCGGCTCTTCTTTTATTTGAGCTGTGATATATTACTTTTGGATGGCAGACGATTCGCGATACGGATTTTTCGCTCGCGATTGCTATTTTCATCGAATGGATTTGTCTGGTAGAATTATTTTTGTGAATTATTTTTTTTTTATTCTCAACGCGATCCAATTCATCTACAACCCTTACAAATTAACACTTTGATATTTCAAGCTGACAAAAGATAATCATAGTGCTGCGCGCTCGCGAAAAAAAAAAAATTAAATAATATTAATAAATCTCCGCGCAAGTCGGATTTGGTGACATTTTTGAGCACGCAGCGCGGCGAATAAACTCAACTCGTCGTCGACACGAGGTTTAGTAATTAATGTTCGCGCCCAAGCGAGCGAGCGAGCGAGCGAGTTGCAAAAGTGGAAGATAATTACGAAAATTCGCGCAAGCGAAATATAGCGTTTAAATTGCAAGCTGCATCATAGCGCTTTTGGCGCATGCAGAGCTAGTTGCGGTTGTCTGCCTGCTGCAGCATCGTGTACACTGCACATACTATGTATAGTAGCTAGCGAGAAGTGCAACCATCGTCGACTAGATGGTGCCACCGGTGCAGCTCGACTATATACTCGCATCGTTCTATTATATATCTATATATACATGGCTATTCTCTCTCGCAACTCGACTGCTTAACTTTACATTGTTGTATTTACAATGGACTTGCCGCGGAATGGTTTGACTCGTGGGTTGATTAATTAATCCTTGCAGACGACGGCAACGCAGAGCTGCCCGAACTTTATCACATGTATATAAACTGATGCTGATGAAAATTGAATTGCTTGGAGTGGATTGTGATCTAAATTTTTAGTTCCGGAAAAAAAGATGGACAATCTCATTTATAAAAAACTTTAGCCGCGCACTTGCGCGGGTTTATCGCTCGACGAGCTTCGTTATATAGCCGCTGGTCCGAGCGAGCGGCATTAATTAATAAAAGCACAAAGAGCATCCGCCGCGTCAACCGCGCATCTCTCTCTCTCTCAAGTCACTCTTGCCGCAAGAGGAGAGGGCAAAGTTCGCGCGTATACACGGAGAGAGAGCTGCACACTAAGTACCGAAGTACTAAGGGATTTGCCTTGGCTGTCGCTCGCGGGCTTTTCTCTCAAAGATATCTTGCGCGCACGCGGCAACTGACACAAGGACCGCGCCTTTCGCATTCTTCTTCTTTTTCTTTTTTTTCTCTCTCTCTCTCTCTTTCGAGGGGGCAAGCAAACATTTTAAACGCCGAGATATTAAAATCCTACTGACAGCGTTTGTGTACGTATATATACACCGCGTTGGCAATTATATTTTGCGCTGAGAGCGAGAGCTGAATTTCCACGTGTGTTTACCTTTCGAGAGAGAGAGAGAGGTGTTTGCTCGAGCGCCAACGATGGATAATAATACTCGTGCTCCTCTTGTGCGAGTGAATTTAAGTTTCGTTTCGCGTGCCATTATTTTGGATCGATTATACGCATTAATGATTTTTATTGTCGGTTATCGATACGAAATTTCATCAAAAAGACCATAGATTGCGTGGAGAATTATGCGATATGCAAACTTTTATTCGGTGAGAAGAAAAATCGAAGGATGAACTATAATCACAGTGAGAAATCAATAAAACACTCACCTTTATCGCCATGCGACTGCAACAATCACTCGAAACAATCGTATCGTTAGCACGTAAAAACACAGGATAAACTAGGCGATATAATCATGTGCGAAAGGTTGACATAGACGCGTGGCGATCGATGGCGCTTTCGGAGCAACACTGACGCTTTGGCAGCGAGTGTGTCCTATTATGTGTTGTATAATGCTCACTCGAGCTATCTTTGTTCAACTCTTGATATGTGTTATGTGAAGCTAGCTGATTCATTCGAATAAGTCGCATTGTACATTGTATTAGTGTAAAACTATGTGAGCAACGACTAAAAGCAATTTACCGAAACTATATGAAACAGAATAATTTTATAAAATAAATGTTGAAAAAGTCGATTGAAAAATCAAACTACTTGTCGATCTGATGAGGGCAAAGTTTTTCTGGTGGAAGAAAAACAAGCAAAAATTCTTTTTTTTTGTTGCGACGTTTCGTCGGCTAGCATTTGCCGACCTTTTCAAGCTTTTTTGAAAAAGATATACGTAATATAATTAGAGAAATTTTAAAAGAACTTTTGCTTGTTTTTCTTCCACCTGAAAAACTTTGGCCTCATGAGATCGACAAGTCGTTTGATTTTTCAATCGACTTTTTCAATATTTACAATGGAGGGTGACACTCATCTCAACACGTGATGAGTTTATCAACATTTATAAAATAAAATTTACCATGCTGGACATTAAATCTTCGCAAAAATTAACCTGCTATAAGTTGATTCAATGATTCAATAAAAATGTTTCTATAATCATCCTTTCCTTTCATTGTAAACAAACAAAGGAATGTAATAGCAAATTTATCGTGCTAACGCGAATAAATTATCAAAGGGATGTATACGTGCGGCGTATATACGCGAGGCGATGAAATTACGAGTATAGGAAAAGCGTACGGCGGCGGACCAGTGCATGTTGCACATAAATAACTCGAGCGAGAAGAAAAAAATATATAACATCTGCTAAAAATTTTCGTTATATATTTTTACGCGAGGCCATTATATTTATTGTGCGCTCTCTGACCGAGCTTATCTTTTTATCGTCGCGCGCGCAAACGCTTGATGTATATGGATGAACGCGCGTTTTGCACACACATACATGCACACACACTTTGGTATATGCGTGTATATAGTTGTGTGGATTTTAATGTAGTGCTATACGCTTGACCGGATGAGCTTGAAAAATGTTTGGACGAATTATTCGTTTGCTTTAAATCTATAGCTTTCGCAGTTCGATTACCAAACCTATATATACATGCATGTGCAATTTACAATTGTCCGACGGCCGCGTTTTTGCATGAATATTACACGAAGATTATTTCAATTAACAGAATGTAACACTCTCGAAATTGCTCGTGTAAATTGGATTACATCTTCGTGCATTCATCAACCATTGCGATATTCGATAATATCGATGCGTAATTGCATTAAAAACCCTTCTTTAAACAACAACTACGGGGGCATCGTGCAAAATAATAGCTAACGCGCGGTTCGCTCAGAATTAACTCGGGCGTAGTTAAACGGACAGCATTATAAGCCAACGAGTCGCGGGCGATGGCTAAAACCATGCGGCGAATACATCACGCGTGCACCCACGGGAGCTTGACAGTATACTGTGCGGCAGCAGCAGAATCGGCGTAAACGCGCGCGCGTCGCCTAATTTTAACGTCAAACTTAATCCCGCATAGTCGCTGCACTAATGACGGATCGGCGCGGTGGTTGTGCTGCTGCCACGAGTGACCAAACTAAACCGTTTGGTCGTTTCTCTTTGTGACAACTGCTGCTAACGTTCGTATTCTAGTTCTCTCTCTCAATCAGACGTCCGTACATATACGTCGTGCGCGCGCGCTTCAACAAAATCCATCGGTAACTGCTCAATTAACTAATTGGCTTGTGTCTATCGACGGCAGCACAGCGTAACTATGCTACTGCTGCTGCCTCTCTGCTGCTGCTTCTGTATAGTTTGAACTTCGTCACCCAAGTCAATTTTCCTCTCTGTCTCCCTCTCTCTCGCGCGCGCGAGCGAGCGAGAGAGCGAATGAACGAGGCTTTTTCCTTGGATGCCAATGAATGATCGCCGCGTCGAGCGTTCACGAGATCTTCGCTCTATTGCTGTATCTGCGAATTGTCGATTGAGTAATGGCGGATGGGCGCAAAAAAAAGTTGATTGTTTCTCTGATGTAATTACTGGCTGTTCTGTTTTTTTTCTACTTCAGGGTTCGAGTTGGGATGTTTAATTAAGGCATTGGGTATAACGAAGTGTTTAATTTGGTGTACGTGGGACCATTACACACAGTCAAATATGTATATCGAATAACTTTATGGAATGTTAAAAATTAAATAAAACCCTGAAAGTAAGTGGCTGAAAATGTATAAAAACGAAAATTTGTTCAACGTTCAATTGATATTAATGGCCCTAAAAAGGGCCGATTTGTTCATTGATAAATTATGGAGGGGTGATCGTTCCATATTTATTGATTATTTAAAATAGATGTATTTGTGGCGACACCTTCAGATTTTTTGCTTCTTATTCTCTGACGAATAGAAGAACGGAGATTTTTTTCCAAAATCATCTTCCGGAGATCAAAACGCCGACTACTTTGCACCTTGACGAGGATTTTCTCAATTTTGGCAACTTCCTTGGTATGACTGGCCATGGCGACAATTGTTTATTAATCTCAAAACGTCGATAGACAGAAAGTTAAAAGTAACTGATGTCAGAACTCATGATAGGCACCCCTTTTATCCCCGAAAAAACGTGTAGAAGGGACCCTATCCCCTCTACTTTTCTTAGCTAGGGTAACGTTGCTATTGGTGCGGAGAGAGTGAAGCGTATTAGAGAAGAGTTCACCTCCTCTTTCTTAACAGAATCATAATAGGATATTCAAGAACCCTGGCCACTGCGAGCCCTAAACTCACGACATGTTAGCCTCGAGCACTACAACACAAGAAGCCTGGCCGCCTGAATTATAAGGATACAGTACTACCCATAAGCCTCCAACCCACGATAGGGTAGTTTCAAGTACTAAACCCCAAGAAGCCTGGCCGCTGCGAGCCCTAAACTCACGACAGTTTAGCCTCAAGCACTAAACCCAAGAACCCTGGTCGCTACGAGTCCTAAACTCACGACAGGTTAACCTCCAGCACTAAATCCCAAGAAGCCTAGCCGCTGCGAGCCCTAAACCCACGACAGTTTAACCTCAAGCACTAAACCCAAGAACACTGGTCGCTGCGAGTCCTAAACTCACGACAGGTTAACCTCCAGCACTACAGCACTAGAAGCCCGGCCGCTGCGACCTATAAACCGACAAGTTAACCTCACGCACTTGACATCAAGAACACTGACCGCTGGAGTGTTGAATCACAGGGATACAGTACTATCCAAACGCAAAAACACGTACTTTCGCGTGGGGAGTAAGAAAAATAGTATGAGACACACGGCCAGGATATCCAATTTTCTGGCCTAGGGTTTTAATATATTATTTTATATACAACTTTGTTTATTCATAAAATATTATACGTGTAAAAGTAGTATACTAACGTTTTTCCTCAACACTTGCTCGTGCGTGATTACGATCCATATTTTCAAATAATACTCGCATTCATCAGAATACATTGTGGAGTCGAGTATATATACGTTCAACAAACAACGAGCGAAAATTTCAAACAAGACGAGAGCACGTTGTAGTTTACAGCAAACACACACACATGCACAATTAAAAAAATCAAGCATTAAATCTGGGAAAGGTCGCTCTACATATGTACACGATGAGGAGATTATTACTTTAATTTTTATTCGTTAATGCGCGCTCGCTCGGCTGTAATAAGTCGAAACCAGTCAATTAGTGCGCTTGCAGCATCGTCCTAAGCAAACACTCGCGCAGGTGTTTGAACGTCGGAACTCCTCCCGAGGCAGTGCAGCCGCAGCAGCAGCGGCAGCCGAAAAATAAAACGACGTGCACACGGGGATACAGGGTACAAAGAGTGGAAGAGACGTGGACGAAGATAAAGGCAACGCGTAAGAATTCTCTTCTTCGCTTATATATATATACGCAGCAGCAGCAGAGGGTCTCTAGAAGTGCGTGTAAAAAGAGACAGAAAGAAGGTGCGAGATAAGAGAAACGAGGATGTGCAAAAAAAGTAGCGACTGACGCGATGAGACGTATACGTATGTAGTAGTGTGAAAAAAAATTGAAGTGAGAAAGCAGTGACATTAGAGTCGAGTAGGTTAGGCTGACGAGGGCGTAGGTGCAAAATTGTTAAGATTAAAATTTTCACAGGCAGACATGACGTAAAAATTGTGTTAGAAAGTAGAGCATATGTTTATGCAAGGGAGAAACAGGAACGAAAGTGACAAAAAAAAAATGGAAAAAAAGACGAAAGAATGAGGCAAAGAAATAGGGTTAAGGTGCGAAGTCGGAAAAACCTTTGTGCCTCAGTAACGTAAAGAAGACTGGACTCGGTAATTGCCCTCTCTCTCTCTCTCTCTTTCAGCAGCATTTTCTTTTTTTTTCGTGTTTCCTAAAGCGCGTATATGCACAGAGCAAAGTACATACAGCAAAAGTGGCGAGGAAATTTAAAATGTACTTTTCTTCACTTTGCAGTGTTACACTCTGGGATTTTCCTTTTCTTTTTGCCCTCATGGAAGTTAAGAGGCTGACGAGAGGTTTTCAAATTTACTTCGACGAAAAGAAGAAACAATGTTTCCGAATTTTCGAATAAGCCATTCGAGTGAATTATAACCGACATTACGTTACTGCCAAAATTAATGAGCTGATGCGGTAAATCTATTCTGTCCCTTTGGATTATGACAATTGGCTTGTCCACGTCTCGGAAGGGAATTTATGTCGGGCTTTACTGGCTTTAGACGCGCGCGCGCTCGGGCATTGTCTCGCTCACACCTGCACGAAGCTACAACCACAGACTCCCCGCCGACCTGCCTAATTACCCCAATTGACTTTTGACTCTCTGCTACTCCGGCGGGGGTTACTAACCTACTGTCCTTACTGTTAGGCGGCATTTAAAAGTTCAACATTTCGCAAGAGTTTCATCAGTTGTATCTCGAGAAACTGAAGTATCATCATGGAAGATCAAAAGATGTCAATGGAAGTTGTTGAAAAAGAGGCTGAAGTGAAGAGGAGGATGGAAAGGAAAAAGCGCAAGAGAATTATGGATAAAATTCGGCGCAAGGCTGAAAAGAAACACCAGAAACGTTTGCGAAAATTAGTTAAGCTACAGTACACGGCCAAGCTAAAGCCAGCCATTAAGAGCGCTCTGGCTAAGAGAAAGCAAAGCCAGAAAATTAAGTTGATGGCTGAAAAAGTGATCATCGACTTGTCAGCTCTGAAAATGTGTGAGTTATGAAATGTATTGCACTTGTTGAATAATATGTACTAAGCTTACACTATTTTATTGAGATTTTAAAGGCTATCTTACATATTTTTCAGATAATTGAAAATTAAGCAGTATATTCCACATGTAAATATTGAATGTTCATCACTCAACATCTATTTTTGTGAAACTATACAACATATTGTAACCAAACAAGAATTTAGCAAAAAATTAATTTTATTTACTTTAAAATCTCAAGTTCTTTTTTATTTAGCTTCACTATCATTCATGTTAAAATTGATATTTATAATTTATATTTAAAATACCAAAATTATTGTGTACATATTTTTGAAGACGCAAAGTGTTTGATTAGATAATTAAAGTAGTTTTGCAAACGCGATATATTATCTATAACTAAATGGAAAAAAGACACCAGAAATTTGCCTTGATTTAGAAGTATACAAAAATAACCTAATCAATATTTTCGATATTAAATCTATACATACTTAGCAAACATTAAAGGTATATAACAGGTAGTGTGAGTACGTTGAGACATCTTTGCAATTTCAAACTTCGATGTCGGTGATATTGTGTTACGATGAAGTTTCTATCAAGTTTCCATACTTCGATTAGACTATAGTGTACTCTAGCTCTCTGATCGAATAACCTGTTCTAATTATAAAAGAAAAATCGAATTACGCTGATGTATAATTAAAGTATTGAAAAATTAGCGAGCGCCGGCTACGGTAATACAATAATAATAACAGCTCGAACGAATGATTAAAATAACGGTATATGCAAATTTGAAGAGGCAGCGATAGACACGCTGACAAGCCGCTTGCAATCTGAGAAAACAAACATTTTCATAACGGACGAGCTGCCCGCGCCGCGTCGTCGTGAAAGCATTGCAATGCTCTTTCGTCATATGTATATATATTCGCTCGCTCGTCGTGTATGATGGCTTGGCCGGGGACAAGCTGAATGTGCCACACGGGCCAA
This sequence comes from Galeopsomyia nigrocyanea, assembly GCA_035047105.1. Taxonomy (NCBI): domain Eukaryota; kingdom Metazoa; phylum Arthropoda; class Insecta; order Hymenoptera; family Eulophidae; genus Galeopsomyia; species Galeopsomyia nigrocyanea. The sequence continues at coordinate 3,903,899 of JAWWMK010000008.1, forward strand.
ACTAAACGGCCGAGAGAGAAAGAGAGAGAGAGAGAGATCGGCTTGTACCGTGCGTCGGGCTGCGGTATGAGTCGTCGCCCGCCCGCCAGGTGCCAAAATTCTCTCACACATCTCTCGCGGCCGCTGCGAGCTCATTTGTAAGCGTCGCTCTCTTGCGTGAACATCGTATTTGTGTGATGTGCATTGCACGCGCGTCACATATTATGTCGCTCGGACTGTGAATGGACATCTGGGATTTCGTTGATTTTAGAGCTGAGGACTGAATGATTTGAAGGCTTTCCTTGCTTTTGCCTTGCTTTAATGCTCATGAGATCAGCGATTTCAAAATTGAGACTTCTTCCAGATTAAAAAATTTTAAATTTCTGGTTTGCCGATAGAGGGATGTACGTTTCATATTGTATACAATATTTCGTGCACTTATATAAGTACGAAATATTAATTTACCGTTCATATATTCAAAATTGTCGTTAGCCTTGTTAAATAGATGACGAGAGCTATTTGGCTAGTCATAAATTCTTCTTCAGGTGCTTGATCAATATCATACAGTTCAATGAACAGAAATCTATAAAAAATATTGATATGACAGTATGCAAGAAATATAAAAATCTTTTTTAAATGATTGTGAGTGAAATTTCAACATAGTTTCCAAAAATATATATAGTTTTCGATCGAAAAACCAGGCGCGATTTAGAATGAATCCAAATATTTTGAAAAATCGCGAGATCGTAAATTTTTGGTCATTAATCCCGCGGCGGCGTAGAGACGCGGCCAACTATCGCGCGCGGGCACACCACGGCCGTAATACGTGCATAATATATGAGTCTCCCGTGAAGCATGAGCGAGCCCATTGCGCAACGCTGATTAGCGCGAGTATGCATGTGTATGCGTGTGTGCGTGTGCAGTGCAGCACACGGATGAGTCATTCATTAATTATATCGAGAATGTGTTCTTTTATTTTTTTTTTTTCGTTATTTTCACTCGCGCGAAAGCGAATCCCGATTCATTGAGCTATTATGCGTCCTTGCCGCCTCGCATCCATCTACGGCGACAATGTTCCATTAGACGCAAGTTTTATATACCAACGCGATCGTGTTCGTTAATATTTATGACATCGTTGAGTGGGTATTAAAGACACTTTTCCATGCATCGCTACGCTGCGAGCGCGCGCCCCGGGAAATTCATTTGCTTTTTGATTTTCTATATTGTTATATTCGCCACACAGCTCGTTTGTAATATATCGACAGCTTGTAAATTATAATGAGAGTTTAATGTATTCCGTTCGTTCGTTTGAAAAAAAAAACAAAACAAAATTGTGAAAAAACTATTATGGTAATTTGTCAATCACTTATCCAATTGCGATGTTTGTTTTTGTCATGCAAAACGGTTGAGTGGAATCTGCTGTTATTATGCAAAGCAGTTGGGGAAAAATCTTTTCAAAAATTTTTTTTTTGCGAAAATGCAAATTTCAAACTGGTACATACTTCATTGCCTTCATTGAGTTACCGGTGCACTGTAAAGCAAAGTTTAATTTGGAAAGTTCGAGTGTAACCGAAATATGTCAGTGTATAGTTCAAAGTTTTAACAGGGTAATATTAAAATCCTGAACCTACTTATAAGTTCTAAGTTCAAATTCCGATATTTAAATCTGCTTCATATATAGGGGACTCACGAGGAATAAAACAATAAAGCTCATTCGATAAATCAATGGCGAACTTTTATCGATAAATCAATCGCTCGTTTTGAGATCGCGATGAAAATACTTCGAGCAGACTTGCATTAATTAGATAATGATTAGGTAGATGCACTCGCTGTATATAATTAATCTTTCGCACGCTTGTAATGCATCGAGTTGAATAGATGTGTCATTCTAAAAAAAACCAACATTACTCGACTCTATCCTCAAAAGATTGATGTCGATCACGGACAAGAATAAAATTGACTATATGTGATTTATAACGATCTCAATCGATTTCAATTGCTTTTCGATTTGAAGTGAAGGAAAAAAAAAAAGAAAAATTGTCTCGTTCTTCATTAAAAGCCATCGTATGTCTGTATAAACAAGTATAAAGGAATCAGCTGATGCATATCGATTGGCCGCATGATTATAGGCCAAACCGATCACAGAAAGCAAAGTTCCCGCATACAGGCAGGTCGATCGAAATCCAGAAAGAGAGCGAGTGAGGGAGAGAGAGATAGGGAGCAAGCCGGTGCGCGCGGGGGCGGCGGCCCTATGCGGCAGATCCGCACATACCAGCACATACACTGACAGCGCGCAGACTTGGCCGGCTGCAGTGCATCGGCGCGACTGCGAGAAAAGTGCAGCCGACGGCGGTGGCGGCGGTGGAGGCGGTCCTCCTTCCTCTCTCGCTCGGCGATACATATAGACGAGAACGAGAGAGAGAGATAGTGGAGGCAACCAGAGAACGAGTCGGCGCTTGCGCAGTTTGGTTGACCGGCGCGCCGCCGCGGCCGCCGCCACTAGCTCGGGCACGGACCGCAGTGTCGCGTCGAAGCTCTCGCCGAACGCGTCGTCGTGCAGCTCCGTGTTGTACACGAAATAGAACAGAAAAAAACAACAACAACAACAACCAATAATTTTTAATCAAAGATTGAAAAAAGATTAAAAAAATTTTCCTCAGTTACGCATACGTATACTACGACACGAAACCCGAAAAAAAAAATCTCGCGCCAGGCAGCCCACAACTAAGCGAGCTCGAGTGCAGTAGTTGGTAGAAAAAAAAGTGCGCGGTTTCTTATCAGCTGAGAAGTGTGACAACAACCCCCGGAGAGCCGAGTCTCATTGTTTTCGTCTGTGCGAGAAGAAAAGATCGTCTCGAAAGATCAATAATAATAATAATAATCAGTGAGATTTAGTGCGCAGGTGTTGCAGATCTACGATAATAATAATAATACTCGTGCCGGCATTATTTGAGCGGGGGAGACGTGAAGACTCCGCTGACGTCGAGTGCAAAAGAGTGCCGGTATAAAGCGCGCGCGGGCGGACAGATAGAGAGAGAGAGAGAGAGAGAGAGAGCGAGAGAGAGCGAGAGAGAGCGAGAGAGAGAGAGGTAAAGAGAGCGAGGAAAGGAGAAGAGCTGAGCAAGATTTTAGCCGACGACGACGTGCTGCTGCTGTTAAGCGAAGAGATGGAGGCGCAGAGCCAGGAGATTGTGGCGAGTGGCTCGCCGGCTGAGGTGCCCAACGACCCAGGGTACGAGACATACAACGAGGATAACTACGACTACTTTGTCGATCGCTACTGCGACGATCAACCAGCTGACACGACTTATATGTGCAGGACGAATGCAGCGAGACAGAGAGAGAGATTGTGTGTGTGTCTGTATACGTGTGTGTGTGTGTGTGTGCAGTCGTCGCGAGAGAAACTCACGTGGTCGATAAGCGGGCGGGTTGCGCGCGCGTCACACCACTGCAGCCGGAGGTGGGGATTCGCATGTATTTCGTTGCCTTGCTCACTCTCTCTCGCCGACACCGCTAAATTACGATGCGCCCCGCGAACGCACGTGGTTATGTCCCGCGACACAACACAAAACATGCGTGCTTATACTTCGCTTCGTTTCCAAAACAATTTTGTTTCTTTGTTTTTTTTTTGCTTTTTCTCGACCAACCGACTCAATGTCACGTTCGATCGTCTATATATGTATATGCAGAGCGATGATGATAATTAACGTTCGTGAAATTCCGATGCAGAACTTGGAACGCGACTACTATAGTGGGATCGATCGATAGCACGCCGGATTTCCATAACGAAAAGCAGCAGCAGCAGTAGCAGCAGCAGTCGCGGAGGAGGAGGCGCGCCTAGTTTGCAGTGTGTATGCAGGCACGAGAGAGCAGCCGCGCTTTGCGAAAATCGATGCGACGAGGGCGCCGACCACGTGACGGCTCTCCGAGCCGGCCCAGTTTGTTTTTGGTGCTCTCTCTCTCCACGTAGCTGCTCGATAAAACTTCATTGCGAATTATGTTCGAGTGTCGCTCGTTCGGCAAAAAAAAAAAGTTCTCCTTTTCTTTTTTTTTTAATAGGTCATTTGGGATAGGATAAAAGTTCGGCGCTAATGCGTTTAAAAACTCGTTAAATAGTCAAGGCGAATGGGCCATAACGGGGAGGCGAGTTGGCTGAGATTTAAGACGGGTATTAAATAAACGTGCCGCTGCTGCTGTTATTCTCCGCGGAATTGAAGTTGGATGCGAGCGAGCAAAAGAGGGATGGGTTTTCGTGATTATTATCAAAACGGCTAGTATAGTCGTGGTGAAGCTGGTTGATCGGCGCAGCAGTGACACGTACACAGACAGACACACAGCTGCACCTGCACGGGGGCCAATGTTTATGAGGCCACTGACCCCTGCAAGCCGCATTTGTCGACTCTCAAGCTCATCTCTCCTCGTTACATGCTCACCGTCGACGTCTTCTTTCTTTTCCAGGAAAATGTTCATCGGGGGATTGTCTTGGCAGACTAGTCCAGGTGAGTCGCGTGTGACCTTCTTCTCCTCACTCTATACATGCATCTGTCGTAGAGCTTGCGAGCTTTTGCGATTCCATTATAGGAACTGTTGAACTATGAAATTCCAAATGGGTCATATCAATCTTGTTAAAAAGTTCCAAATGTTATTTAACTTGCTTTACGTGACTGATTAACAATGCGAGTTAGAAAAGCTATGTAGAACCCTGAGAGAAAGTAATAATACTGAGTTTGTGGCGAGTGACTTTCTATCAATCTTTCTCAATGCTATCTTGTACGTCTACAAAATAATTGTAGTAATACTCAGTAAACGTACAATGATACTTCCATGATAATTACACTACTCGGCACAAACGTATCTATCCGTATTTTGCAATAGGCAATAATACTGCTGTATAGGCAGTCAAGATATATGCCATTCTGTACCTACTTATTTTCGCATTATTTGTAATTAAGTTTGAAAAAACAATCCCACTTTTTGCTAATCCTCATTATCTGCGTCGGTGCAGTAATCGACCAAGTAAGTAGCACGAGCGGGAATTATTTGATTTTCTAGTATGGCCGAGAGCTCACACGCTGCATTAGGGATAGTCAGGAGGAGAGTATAAGCGAGCTGATAGGTAAAATTAGGTCGTCGCTCAATGACTGTGCTGCACTACGATAGCATAGTCGGGTTAGTCGGATTAGGGCACACAAAGTAGGATATCAAAAGTCTATTACTATTCACTAATTAAGCATTATACTGTCGCAAAAAGATATTCAATTTTACTTCTGATTTTTCTTGAAGCAACAAACAAAAAGATTAATTAGTATCGATAATGTTACGATATTGTCAGAGACAGAGTAGTATCTATGATTAAAAGTTTGTAGCAAAAAAAAGGAGTTATATTCCCAATCCAAGAAATAAACAATTAAAATGCGAATTTAAAGAGAATAAACAAGTCAACAATCGGCCCTTTTTAGGGTTGTCTTTTAAATCCCATTTTTATCGTATACTAGAAAAACCGTCTCTTTTCAGAGACAATTTTTCTAGTACACAATAAACACCGAGTTCTCAACAGTGATGAGATGATTCAGATTGCAAACGACCTCGACTTTGAGCGTTTCCAGACTGATCTCTGCATCCAACCGTGATGTCCCACCATAAAATGCACTGAGACGATCCTCTCGTTTAAGAGTTTTTTTAAAGGTACCTCTTGTTTTGCTTATAGCTTACTGCGTTTCCTTTCATGCACATAACCTCTCCCGCTTTTCCTTGTACTTTATTTATGATGATCAACTTACTGTTTATCGCGTTAGAAAAACGATCCACACTGAAAATATTTTTTTTATTTGGGTTAGTCCGTGGTCGGCCCGCTGGAATGGTTACTGATGATAGGTCAGTGATCCCTAGAGTATATAGAGAGGCAGAGAGGTGCAAGTTAATTAGATGGGTGGTTAGGTGTTGGGGGGAATAGAGGTGAGGGCAGCCAATAGTATTAGCGCCCTTTACCTGCTTGAATACTCGAAAGCCAATTAGACAGGTATGAATTCTTAGTTAAAGTACTGGCGGGATCAAATGAGATTGTGGAAATTGTGCAGAATCCAATTTATTTCCTAACTCTATTAACTTCATACTGCAGAAGTAACATTTCAGAAATAGAAAAAAGTTTAATTTTTTGTTTTTTTTTTTAATTTTCAGAATAAATGGGAATATCGAAGAGCTACGCACTAAAAAGTTTCATGAAAATGTTGAAACACATTACGGTTTTTCTGCACTTTTTTGAATTTCGAAAAGTCACGGTGGTCATCTTATGGCTCATGCTTATTACTTTGAGACTCTCGAAGGATTTTCAAAGAGAAGTTTTTTTTTTCAAGACTTTTTCAAAGCTTCTACAGACTCTCAGACTTTTAGAAGATTATCATCCATTGAAGCGAATTTTTTTAAATGAAATGTAATAACCATAACTGATTTTAATAATTCAAGCCTTTGATCTAAATTTTTATAATTAGTTAATGTAAAGAGTTATTGATCTATTTGTAACAAGCTAGAGAAATTTTTTCTACGTACTTTTCATTTTAAAACCGAGACTAATTAATGTTATTTCCGTTTATAAAATGAAGGGTAAAGATGGCAAAAAACTATTTCCGTCAGTTTGCGAGAGAAAAATCTGTCTCATTTAAATTCAAATTTGGAATGAGTGATGAACAAAGACTTTGAAAACTAACTATTTTTTGTAAAGCTATTTTTCAACTCGCTCAGAAAATTCAAATTCTGTAAAAATAAAATCTTTATATTGGAAATTATAAATCTCTGCCGTGATAATCATGCAATCCATCATTTCCGACGAATAAATGTCAATTCGAGTGAAGAAAACTAACAAAATTATCAATCGCAGAGAGAGAGAGAGAGAGCGCACGATTTGCTCGCACAGAGAGAAAAAAAAGCCAATCGTGCTGTCAGTTTAAAGTTCATTACAACCGAACGAGCGGGAGTTTGCATAATAGCGGCGAACGATTTCCGGGAGAGAACGCAAACGTACACATACACACACACACACACACACACAGAGAGAGAGAGAGAGAGAGAGAGAGAGAGCGATTAGCGTGAAATCGAAAGCTCGTATCAACGTATTATTGACACACTTTTGTCTGCCACGAGTAGTAATACGCGCGCTGAGAATTATACATACGAGACGGATGCATAATAGGCTCGTCGACGATAAGAGACGTAGCCGAATGACCAGCAATTAACGCACGCGCGGACTAATCTTTCGATTGTATAGAAGCAGCAAAAAAATTAAAAAAAATAAGAGTCGAGACGGGATGTGATAAGCTCCGCGTGTGCGATGACGACGACAAACAACAAGTTAAAGGGAGCTTCTAATTCGAGAAACTCGCGAAGCTTTAATATCTCGGGCGCTTAATAAGCGCTAATGACGCGCAGACGACGGCGAAGCCGAGTATTTATACACCCTTTAAGCACACACACACACACATACTAGTTGGTTATAAACTTTTACTCGGCTATGCCGAAAGTGTCAAGGTCGGTTAGACGCGCTCGCGCGAGAGTATATGCCACACGTTGATCGTTTATAGCTTCGGACGACGACTAATTAGTTTGAGTCATGGCGTTGGAAATTTTCACTGACGATGTACGTCCGCAGATGTTGTCGTATGTGAAGAGCTATTTTTATGGAGGCGCTTCTTCAACTCGACCTTCTTCCAATTCGTGCGTGGCCCGACGTGTAAAATTTTAGATGTATAGCTTCTCCGTTCGACCACGATTTCTTCTTCTTGCGAGAGAGAGAGAGAGAGAGAGAGAGGTAGAGAGAGAGAGAGAGAGAGAGAGAGAGAGAGAGAGAGAGAGAGAGAGAGAGAGAGAGAGAGAGAGAGAGAGAGAGAGTACGTTAATTAAAAATAATTGGATAAGGAATGAGGTCGGTGGTCGGGGTGGTAGAAGATTTTGTGAAAGGAAGATACCTCGGAAGATACCCCTCAGGATATAGAATTTCTGACCTGAAAAGGCAACCTACGTAATGTACGCCCGTCGAGCATGAAAACATGTCTTTTTCAAACAAAGAAAATGAAAAGAGTTGCCTTTTCACGTTTAGAAAAAGAAACGCGAGACCTCCATTGAATACCTATCTCGTATCTATGATTTTTAAAAGTCTTCTCTTCTCCTATAATCACCGTCTCCTATAATCCGCTAATTGCGTTGATCTTTTGCTCAAACGCGTCGAATCGATTAATCACTATAAATAAATCCAGCACGAGTACTATCTCTTAAAATTTTCATGTATAGCTAAAATAGAAGTTCAGCAAGAACTATAGCCGATTATGTGCTTCTATAGCCTCGATTACTCATTCATAAAGATGATTTTGTCGTCGTCGTCGGCGATTATAGCTAAAAAGAAACAATCTTTCGTTAATTTATAAACTCGGCGGTGTTCTGGCAGATTATTTATATCGCCACTCGCATTAGTCGCAAGTTTATGCCACGGTGATCAGACATCCAAGACACAAAATCATTCGCAGCTTTATTGCGTTCAATCAGTCATCTGCCCTAAAGCTCGTGTCTAAATCTAAGAAGCGTGAGTGCTTGATAGAACGTGCAGTCGCGCGCACTTGCAGAAGTAATAAAGGAGAGAAACTAGATTTTCTCTCACAGTGTGTCTGAAGTGCACGATAGTCGAGTGATCTAGGTGAGAGAGCAATATCGCTTTGGGCACATCAAGAGCGAGAGAGAGAGAGAGAGAGAGAGAGAGAAGCTTCGCGCGAGTAACACATATAGCGAAAATTTAGGTTGCGCTTGGCTAACCGATCTCATCGTGCTTGAATAGCCGCCAAGCCGGCTCTTTGGCCTTGGACATTGTCGTAGTCTGTACAATACACATACACATGCTCGAACGCAGCCTTTGAGATTATTAGTTCGACAAAAGTTTTATATCAGAGAGAAAGAGAGAGAGAGAGAGAGAGACAAACGGTTATTCCCCGCGACTTACTGCCGCAGCTGCATATATAGCATCGATCGTCACTGCACACTCTGTATATATACGCGCGGCTGTGTGTTGATACCCATAGACTGACACACTTTCCGACTCAGTCGTCATCTCTCTCAACTCTCTCAGTCGACTGTGTGCGTTGTTGCGAGACACATTTTTATGGCGATGCGGTGGTCTGCACACTCTTTGAAGTCTCGTCCCTCGGCTGATGACAGTTATTGTTTTTTTTTCCTTAGCAACTTTGATACTCATACCCGCCCATAGTTGTGAGATAGAGATATGACTATCTCTCTATACTCGCGTCTTTTTTTTTTTGTCCACGGAGTTTCGAGTTGACTGATTGTGAGTGGCGCGTTTAATTAAATTTCGAGGGTACTAGATGCGAAAATTACGAGCTTTGCCAGCTGTATATATGCATATTACACTCGAATTTGCGTGCATATCAAGCGCAATTGTGAATTTTAATTAGCAAATCTGCTGCTGAAGTATCATCATTTTATTACGAATCGTTGCAGTCAATCTCGACTCTACTTTACGAGCCATTATTATACAATGATGCGTGCATTTGCTTAATTCTCTTCGACAGATATATGTACATTGAAAATTGCACGGTAGTTTCCAGCTTATTACACTTTATTGTGTAAACTCGAATACATGGTGGTATTCGTGGAAAAGAGGAAAAATTAATTTAATGAGCTCCTCGGTTTTTTTTTTCTATTGTAAAGCAAGAATGAAAACCTGCAATATTAAAAATTCATTTTAGCAAACGACGTGTATGTCTGTCGCTCTCGACAAACACCTTCTCCCGCCTTCTCCCGATCAATTAGCAAGTATGTTTCTGCGTATGCACACGCGCCTATATGTGTACAATGTTGTTGTTGTTTTTTTTTCTTTGCGCATTAGCGCAACATCGTCAAATAACGCATGCTCGAGGGTCGTAGTCCCTTGTAAAAAAAAAGTAGCAAAAGAAGAGTATATACGTATGGTATATAAGCGTCGGCTCATTAGCGTTTATTTGCCGTCGTTACATAAGTCATTCTCGTACGTCGTCGCTTCATTGTTGCTCGTCTCGCATTGTCTCCGCTTAGTTCCATTTCTACGTCGTCGCCGCAATAATTAGTGCTCTCTCTCTCTCTCTCTCTCTCTCTCTCTCTCTCTCTCTCGCTCAGTTTACAACTCGTATGTGCGCGATTTTATATTAGTCTTCTCTCGTTCGTTATAATGTATACGTACATGTACGATAAATCGATATATATACGATGTGCGTCTGTGTGAATTGCGAAAGGTATGAATGACGGAAACGCCGGCCGCCGAGAAAATCGTTACACGATTTAATGCGTCATCGAGGCATGAGCAGCAGTATAGTATATAGTATCTGTGTCCTCGCTCTTACGCAAAAGCGCTACTTCAATTATATTTCCGTAGCAAAAAAAAAAAAAAAAAAAAAAAACTTGTTTTCTCTCTCCGCCTGTGCGATAGAGCAAATTGATCGTGACGCTTTTTGCATAACTCTTTCTCTCGATAGATCTAATTCCAAACAACAAATACTGCTGCCTGCATTATTTTTTTCTTTTTCTATCGTCGTTGCGATTCAACGAACGAGAATTGCTTTTACTTTTTTTTTCCTTCCTCTCTATCACGATATGAAGTTGAAATGAAGTTTAGTGGTGTGTGGAAAGGAGGAAAAAAAAAATCGATGCCCATGCGCGCGCTATATTTAATTGAAGCGTTTAATGAATGCTAGAGTGGAGGCGCGCGAGCGCGGCAGATAAAAGCGAAATGAAATTGAAAGCTTGCAAAATCAATATACAAGCTGCAGGTTATCTATGCCTCTCTCTCAACGCTGTTGTTTTTTTTTTCTTACAAATAATGTTTGTTTTTTGGTACTGGTGTAATTACCCGCATGTACGACACGAGTGGATGTATGTATAACGAGAGAGAGTAGTCTATAAGGAAATCGATCTTCGCGAGCGGCTGTGTGTAGTACGTATGTGCGACTACTGATCGAAATACGTAGGGAGCGTTACCATTGTTAAAGATTAAACGAGGTCGCGTTTCCACTCGGCGAGCGCGCTTCCTATACCCCGCATAGTGTACTATTTCTGGTCTCTCTCTCTCACTGCACGTCCGCGTAGATATGTGTAAGTGTGTTTGTGTGTACTCCATAGGCCCAGATTCGCGCGCGAAGGGTGCTTCTCCGTCGTCGTCTTCCGATATGTCAATCGATCACGTGATATGCATCTTACAAGAGACTCGCTGGCCTCCTTACACCTACGTATATACTCTATAGCCTCCTTTCTTTTTTCATATACAAAGGGACTTTAATTAGAAGTCTTCTTTTTTTTCAGGCCGCAGTCTTGTTTAAATAAAGATACTTTGATGGATGCTTTGCACATATATAGTTTTACATGCACGCGTAGAAGTTTGTTGAGGAGAAAAGTTTGTAATGATTGGCGCCGTGTATAAAGAAATGCGAATAATTCATCGAGAAAGTTTAATATCTTTTAGTTGGAAATCACTATTATGGTACTTTTGTTGCGAAAAAGTGTGTAAAGAGATGGGCAAACTTGTCGATATGAAACGAATCGAAACTTGTTCGTTGTATTAACTTATAGTCGACGAATGTGTGAAAAGGAAGCCTTGTGTATTAAAGAAACTCGAGACGTCACTAGTCTTCGAAATAGAGGTGTAGTATAAAGCGAAAAACTTTTTTCTCTCATACTTCCGTGTGCGCGAGCGAGCGCTACGCGGCCAAATTACGCACGCGGAGCAATTCGATTATATAGTCGTAGCAGCAGAAGCAGCGGGGAGGCACATTTGCGTAAACGCGACGACGTCGGCGACTGACGAAGTCTGACTGTGCACTGTGTTGTGTGTATACAAACGCGAGCCAAGTTCGTCGTCTCGTAAAGTCCTATCGATTTTGTCGAAACGCCGAGCCACTGAATGAAGTCCTCGTTGTACACACTTATACGACGTTTTTTTTTCGCCTTCTCGATTTCTGGTTTTTTTTTTTGTTAGATGAAAAAAAGCTCTCACTTCGGTGAGCTCTTTTTCGCACACATACACACACACCGCTGGCATGAATTATGCATGCTCCCATCTCGAAATGGAGAGCCACGGCAGCAGCAGCAGTACACTTTCGTGCTGCACGAGCGCTAGGACTGCCTGCAGCGTGATGCAGGCACTGCGCGACAAAAAGAACCAGAGGAGAGAGAAAAAAGAACGAGTATATGTGTGTGTATGTATGTGTACGTGTGTACCGAGAGCGAAGCCGGAAGTCATTGCTCGACGAGAGTCGCGTGTGTGTCTTCGACGCGACGACACTTCTTTTTTTTTCCTTTTCGTTACGCTTGTTTTCTGCTATACGATCGTGTGAATTTGTTACAATTTCTCAGTGAAGGTTTCGGATTGTAGCTTGTTTAGCTCTTTTCTTTTTGTAATAGCTCTTCAAAGTCTATGAATAATCACTTTTTCTAAAAATGTTATTTAAATAAAATTAAAAAGATCACATTTTGATGAATATTGTTTAAATCAAAATGAATATATTGTACACTTGTATATCATTTGAAGATGCAAATTTCACAGTTTCATGATTTTTTAAATCTTTACCTGGAAACTAATAATTAAATTGTAAGGATACGCTTGTTAGATGATAGGTCAGTGATCCTTGGAAGTAGGGTACTTTAAGACCATGAAAGTTAATTGGATGGACGGTCAGGTGCTAAAGGGGTAAGCGGAAGACAATAGTATTAGTGCCTTTACCAGCTTAAGTTAAATACTTTAAAGCTGATTACTCAAGTATCAATTATTTGGTAGAGCAGATAGATATATATATATATTGATATGATTTAAGAAGACTAAATTTTATAAAGTTATTATTTAAATTAGTTTATGAACATGAGGGATTACGTAAATGCCAAATATCGATAATTTTTTCTTTATAGAAATATCTAATATTCAATATTTTGTCGAATACTTTTTCCAGAACATAAGTTAAAAATTACATTAAGAAAAAAAGTGCCTAATCATTGTGCACCAGGTCCCTAAAAAGGGCCGATGTCTCTATTACAGAATGAATCAATTAAAGAAGGTAAACATACGAATATTGTTCAACGTTAAATATTTGGTGGCCCTGAAAAGGGCCATTTTTTACTATTCTATAGAATGAATATGTAGTTCAGGAGCTTTCAGCAGCGAAGAGATAAGTCAGATCGTAATCACCGTAGACGACCTCGACTTCGATCGTTTCTTGGCAGGCCTCAGCATCCGAGTTTGACGTCTCCCCATAATGCGCACGAAGCCTCTTCTTCTCGTTGTCCAAGTCCTGAAGGAGTTTTTTGAAAGACACCCTTTGTCTTGCCCAACGACGTAGTAGTACGCTCCGCTTCCTTTCCTGTCTTAACCATCTGCATATGGTACAGCTGGCTCTTCCCTGGTACCTCTCGTTCTCGTTGATGTTCACTTTGGCGCTCATCGTGGCAGAAGAATAATTCGCAACGCAAATTGTTTCATTTATATAGGTTATTCGGTACTCGGCCCGCTCTCTGCTGATAGGTCTGTGATCTCTGGAGTGGGGAGAGGCAAGTTAATTGGATGTGCGGTAGGGTGGTCGGGGAATAGAGTTAAGCGACAGATACAACAGTATTGGTGTCCTTAACCTGCTCAGATATTTTGATGCCGTTTGCCAGGAAGACCTTGAGAACACCACGAATTTTTTCGTAGATCAAGCCGGAGATACGCTTGACACCATCATGACGAGCCCGTCGATAAAGAAACCCGTAGTGTCCTTAAGGTTTTTCTGGAAAACGTCCTCCGTGGTACTGTTACCAACACAGAGCAAACCAAGAGGAAGACGGCCGCCGCCATGGATATTGTTTATGCTCTGAAACCTGAAGGCTGTACTCTATGACTTTGGCGGTTGAATAATCTAATTCCATCTTTACCCTATAAAATAATTGATAAGATGCCCTCTAAGACAAAAGATCTTCAGGTTTCAGAGCGTAGACAACATCCATGGTGGTGACCGTCTTCCTCTTGGTTTGCTCTGTGTAGGTAACAGCATCACGGAGGACGTTTTCCAGAAAAATCTTAAGGACACCACGGGTTTCTTCATCCACGGGTTCGTCATGGTGGTGTTAAGCGTATCTCCGGCTTGATCTGGGAAGAAACCCGTAGTGATCTCAAGGTCTTCCTGGAAAACGACATCAGAATATCTAAGCAGGTTAATGACACCAATACTGTTTTATCTGTTGCTTAACTCTATTCCTCCACCACCCTACCACACATCCAATTAACTTACCTCTCCCCACTCCAGAGATCACAGACCTATCAGCAGAGAGCGGGCCGACTACCGAATAACCTATATAAATGAAACAATTTGCGTTGCGAATTATTCTTCTGCCACGATGAGCGCCAAAGTGAACATCAACGAGAAGGAGAGGTACCAGGGAAGAGCCACCTGTACCGTATACAAGAGGTGTCTTTCAAAAAACTCCTTCAGGACTTGGATAACGAGAAGAAGAGGCTTCGTGCGCATTATGGATAGACGTCAAACTCGGATCTGAGGAAACGATCGAAGTTGAGGTTGTCTACGATATCTGACTTATCTCGTCGCTGCTGGGAGCTCCTGAACTACATATTCATTCTATAGAATAGTAAAACAATGACCCTTTTCAGGGCCACTAAATATTTAACGTTGAACAACATTCGTATGCTTATCTTGATTAATTGATTCATTCTGTAACAGAAACATCGGCCCTTCTTACGGCCGAACTTAGCGTTGAACAATATTCGTTTGCTCATTTTTATTAATTGATTTATTCTGTAGGAAAAAAAAATCGGCCCTTTTCAGGGTCAGCAAATACTTAACGTTAAACTAGATTCGCCTGGTAATTTTTATTTATTAATTTATTTTTACTAATTTATCAATGATATTGGATGACAAAGACTTTGATAAAATTAAATCGTACCATCAAATAGATTTTATTATACAAAACTTATCACTTCAGCGAGAAATTGCGAGTCTAGTTGGTCTATTAGCAGGCAAGAGCAAACGACATTTTTACGACTTACTCGCAGCGAGCGGTATAAAGAGAGAAAAATAGGGAGGAATAGAACGAGAAGGATACTAATTTGTGATTGAATTGTTAGCGGAATAATAGAGATAATTGGTCAACTGCGCGCATGCAGTGTAGCCTCGGACTGTTGGGCTTTGTGGTTCCACTGACGTGTGTGTGTCTGTGTGTGTGCCATATAAACTGACGCAATCGAATGCAACTGCAAGAGCAGTGGCAGCAGTAGTAGCAGACAGAGTGAGAGAGAGAGAGAGAGAGAGAGAGAGCGAACTCTTTCTAGCCTATTGCTATTTTTAACCATAATTGCACTCGGCCGTTTTAATGGACGAGCGCGCGCTCGCTGCTCTCTCGCGAGTGTGCGCAGACACCAAAGCGAATGAGAAAAAAAAATACATCAAGCACGAAGAAGTAGAGGGGTGCAAGCGCATGCAAGCGAGAATTTTCGCTTCAATTATTTCGACATTCGAATCTATATATCGACGGCAACTCAAGTTTAAAAAAAAATACAGACGCACGTTGACAATTGACACTCAAAATAGAGGAATCTAATTGATGGGAAGCGAGCAGCAGATTTTTTTTTGTCCAGTGAAACTCCCTGCTGAGCAGATCGTTGTTGCGAAAAGTCGGGGCTGGGATGGCAGCGCTGCCGCGCGCGCGGCGCAGCGTGGCGACTATACGATCAAGCGGCATTTATGCATCTGGACGCATTTACATGTTATACATTATTCACCAAGAGCACATCGCTGGGAAATCATTATTGGCCTGAGCCATATCCTCGGCTCGCTTAACCGTTAAAACCTTCGCTACCGAAGGAAATTTAAATATTCCCGCGGCGGCCTTCTCTCTTTCTCTATTCCCCCCTCCCTTTTTTTTGCAAATTGATGCGCACGCAAGTCTTGCAATTTTGAGACAAAAATCTCTGCATTGATATTTCGATAAACGAGCTTATCTACCGTACAGTGTTGCAAGAGAGTACCGTTCGTTTGGTTTATCAATATTACATTTCGAGTAGTAGCGAGGAGTATCTTGCTGCACATTCGTAAACATAAGATATATATTGTGATGTAATAAGATATTGACACACGCCACGTATAGACAGTGTGTTCGCATACACGATAATTGAGCATGTATATTTATGAGTCTGTATTGCGATTTAAATTTAAATAATTGCGAATGGAACAACATTAATCAATTGAAATGTAATAAAAAATCTATTTTTCAACTATCCTAATTGACTTAAAAGATGAAAGTATCCTGTAAATGGAATTACCGCGCATGATTGCATGCATAAAGTGCCGAAAAAAAAGGAAAATACTCAGAGAGAGAAGGAACGCAAGGAACGGCGCAGCTGCCGCTGCATTATTAGAAGAGGAAGAAGAAGAAGAAGAAGAAAGCCCGGGCAATCTAAAAAAGTAGGTTAAAGAAAGATGCACTTGATATCGGTCAGCTGACTGCTCGGTGAATCGCGTCTGCCTCCTCCTTCAGCTGCTACTGCTGCTGCGGGAGCTTGCAGCAGCAGCAGCAGCGAGTGAGTGTAGGTGTGCGCGCGCGCGGGTGGAGGGTCTCCGCTCGCTTTTGCTCTGCACGACGACGACGACGAGGGGGACTTTAATTACGCAACTAGGTCGAAAGGGGCGCCTAATTTATTTGCAACGTAGCGTAGGTGCAGCTCTCTCTCTCTTTCTCTCTCTCTCCGAGTGAGCGGCTTGTTAGCCTCTGCAATATTTGTTAACATAAGCGTGCACAAAAACCCAACAGGTCAACGACTCTCTCTTCTTTCGACGTGTACTCGCATAATTTGCCTTCTTTTCTTTTTTTTTCTGCGACAATCGTTCGACTGTGTGTGTGTATGTGTGTGTAAGTGTGCTGTGCGTTTCTCACCGTACTTCCTGCTTTTGTTGCTATACTGCTGCTGCTCGGGAAAAACTACCGTTCTGCCAAGGAAATTTGCTCTCTCGCGCGTTTAGCTTGTCGAGAACTTTACTTTTGTTCTCTTTTTTTCTGTGGAAAGCGATTATCCTATCTTGCGCGATTGGTATTTTGGATGTGTTAAGTATGTGGATTGACGACTTGTTCTCTCGCACTGAAGAATGCTATTGTGAGAATAGACGTGTGATTTGTCGTATATGTTCTACTACCGTTGATATTCATGAGTTCACACGTGCTTTAGCTTTTATAGTTGTGATGTATATTTATGCGACCAAATTAATCTTACTGGCGATGTGCAATTAGTTCTACTTTGTTGCTGTAATTAAAAAAGGATTTATTAAATTTACTTGAGCTTATACATTTGAAATTAGAGGAACCGTAGCATCATTAGCAAATGTTAAAGTCGTCCTTACTTTTTTTTGGGTCTAAAGTACATCGTTACATACAACAACAAAATGCCGCGAAAGTATATAAAGCTTAGCTTTTACAGAGAAAAATAACAGACTCGAAAAAATTACTGACTTTTTTTTCTGCTGTTACCCCCCACCTCTTGTATTTTTCGCAACTTCTGCCTTGTAATAAGTCCATATAACTCAAGAATAAAAAGTTTTTAGCGCAATGTTCAAGCACATTAGCAGTTCTGCGGACTCTCCCTCTATCTCTCTCTCTCTCTCTCTCATTCGGCCTTTGAAAATAATACTTCTGAAGGAAAAGTTTCTTAATGCACTTTCTTATTTACTGTTTGCCGTGCGCGCGGACGCTGTAAGAACGCACGCGGCTTTTCCCCGAGTAAACGAGAATTTTGTTCAATTTTATGCTTATCCCCGTTTTTTCCTTCTTCTTCTTCTTTCCCTTCTCGGAATATTTATTGTCGTCGAGTCTTTCCTTTTTTTTCAAATTAAAGAATTACAAGTTTCGAAGCACTCCTCGAGATACCAAAACACTTGTAACCCAAAGTTGGTAGCGGACTATAGGTTCCCCGCACATGCACGCATACGATTAAACCTCGCGATCGAGCATTGCTTGTAACAGCAAAATCCCCTCGGCGAAATATTCGTTATCGCTGTATACATGCTCTACTCTAGTCTGTGATTCACCGCGCAGCGAACAAGACTCACCTTGTAGGCCGTTATCTCTTTGGTGGAGCTATGCAATCGTTGCGTAAATGCTCTTATCGCTCTCCCTCTCTCTCTCTCTCTCTCTCTCTCTCTCTCTCTCTCTCTCTCTCTCTCGCTCTGTGTCGCTTTATATAGTGGATGGATAAAGAAAGCGATAATAATATTCGCCAGAGTGCCATTTTGCCGGCGCACTGATAAGATATACGATGCAGCGGCATTTTCAAACGCTGCAACGATTAAAATGTATTAATTACACGCTAGGGGGAGAGAGAGAGAGAGGCTGTGTTCGAATTAGTAATCGTCGATAAAACCGCTTAATCCCTGACCCCGAAACGATACATACCGTCGTTTAATGAAAAGTTACAACCGGCGATTTTTGATAATGCGCTTGATATTTTGAATTTTCCAATCGTTTCTAAATTAATTGGCTCACTTTATCGACTGCATTAATTTTCACGAGAGTGCACAGGCCTACTAGGGTTTTTGCAAATATATACACAGCGTTGCTTTATATGGGCTTTGCTGGAAATTTTCGTGGAAAATAGCGATCTTTACTATCAAATTATTAACGGTCATTACGAAGCTGTTGCTGTTTTTTTTTTGGCAAACCAGATAAGTGCGTTTGCACTTTTATCTCCACGTGTGATTTCTAAATTTTCGAGGTGTTGTTAAACTCGCGAGACAATATGATAAAATATTATCGAAAAGAAACATTTGTAATTTGCAAATGAGAGACTTAATTCTTGCGAAAGAGAGAAAGAGAGAGGGAGAAAAAAAGTAAGTTAAGGTGGTCAGTGCGCGTGATATAAGTGCGACAAACCAACATCGGGAGCTGCCTGTGCAATGTCGCGAAGGTTGATAAGAGCTTATATACTATCGTGTAGGCAATGTTTCTTGGTAGCGTCGCTCGACCGAGTGACAGCCGTGTTCATTCACCGACGAGCGGGGGGAAATAGCGGTTTGGTTGTCGCCGAGGTGGTATATCGCTCTCTCGCGGTATATCGATGATCATTAGCTACTGCGAGAGCCCCTGCGTGTGCCTCTACCTCTCTCTACTCTTGACCACGGCCTCTTGGGACGTGCTTTGCCAGGCACGACGTGTGTCTCGATGATTAAAAAAAGGACGAAGAGGAGACAGATTTAAAAAGAAACATTGGCTTTTCTTGTAAAAAGTTAATTGACATCGAGTTTATGAGATATTTACATGATGCAACGACGATGTAGTTTATGGTTTAAAATAAGCTTTTTTTTTTAATAGAAGTTCGATGCATTTCGAAACGATCGGTTCACGCGTGAGAAAGGAAAATTCAATTTTAAAAAAGTCGAATAAATCTCTCAAAGTCAAGAGAGACACGCATTTTTTTTCTCCATCCGTCAGCTTGACACTCGAATGAGGATGAGCAACGAAAAAAAAGGAGAGGAGAAGAAGAAGAAGAGAAAGGAAAATAAACAAGCCATCGAAAATAACACGTGTAACCGCGCGAGTTATACAATGTTGTCGAGGCAGCAACAGCAGCAGCAGCAGCGAAAACTGGAGAAGCCGCAAGTGAGCATCGCAGCATCGCAGGCGGGTTGACTCCCTCGGGGCTCTCGTCTCTCTTTCTAAAAGCGGCCGCATGCGGCGTACACCACAGTCGAAACTCTCCGCACGCGCAAAACGATTGACTTATTACAACGCTACGTCCAGTGTGTTGCCTCTCTCGGGGAGGCTCCCAAGTAGAGAAGTCGGCAAATATAGCGCCGCCGCTCTCTCTCGCGCGCGCATCTAAGAGGTTCTTCACCCCGACGTATACGACTCTTTTTTTCTCCCTCTCTCTCTCTCTCTCTCTCTCTCGACCGCTCGTTCGCTTTTTCTTGCTCCAATTGCAGTCTGCACGTGCTACTCGCGAAAAAGATGGATGCTATTCTATGCTATGTGAATGTTTACGTCGCTATCCGCCACGTCGATGATAGCTTGAATTATCGTTCGATCCCACTCTACCGCGAGGATGATTTTAAAATTATATGTAAACCGGCCAGTCCATATCGCACGTAGGAAATCTTCGGGTATAGTGATTTTTTATTTTTGAGTGAAGTTACTCACTACGGGCGCTTTCTCTATTTTTAGCCGTGTCGCTTGTTTTCCGAAGTCGACTAAAATAGAATATGACATCTAAAAGTGTAATTATTGCGCAATACACGCTTGGTTGCTCTCGTCATAATGTTACCGTGACTAGCTATTATGGTGGTTACACCGGCGTGAAATCATTTTTCATGTTTCTTTCCTTAGCTCGAAAGAAATAACTCACTCACTTCTCGAGTGTATTCCAGTTTTATTAGTGCGAGTCTTTAAGTTTTTCGAAGGCAACGAGGAAAAACAATATTGTCAAGGCTATATACGCAAGAGAGACACGTTTTAACGGCTACACCGCAAATGGATACAAGATAAATAATGAAACTATAACTTGCTGTATGGATGAATAAAACATTCAATATAGGTAGAGCCGGCTATGTATATATATAGGAAATAATATAATCGCGCGAGAAAAAAGCCACAATGAGTCACTTGGTCGTAAATCAACGAACAATATTATTTTTACGTAACGATGAAATTAGTCGGCGTCTTTAACGCGTTCGACAAATGGACAGACTAGATAATCATCAGATCGAAATTTTGACAAAGTTTGATTCGCTGGCCATGCATTACAGTTACAATTATATCCACTCAACCTCAAATTCAATCACAGCCTCATTGCCTTTGGGTTGCACTCGACTTTCTCCCTCCCTGTCTCTCTCTCTCTCTAATGGAAAACTCATTTCCCCAATCGGCAGAGTCTGCAGATCGATCGCGCGCGTACATATATACGATCTCCCTCTCTCGTGCAATCAGCGATCCGCTGAAAACGCAAAGTGGCCATTGCGTCACGATAAAAGAAAAAAAAGAAGAACGACGTATAGCTTTCGTAATCCGCACGTAACTCGCACGAACCGAGGGGGTGGTGCGTCAGTCGCGTTGTTGTTTACCGAACGTGAAGGGCGGCGGTTGTGTAAACTAGTCTCCGTACGGAAAATCTCGCGGCAGCACAATATAGAATTTAGCCCATTGAAAGAGAAAAAAAAAGAAATGCTTCCGCGCGTTCAATTCAAAGTCCATGACCTGGATATGATAAGCCTGAGCTTTTGTGCGAAAAAAAAAGAAGAAACGCGCGTTTTCAAAACAATTTTCTGCCTGCTGTTACTGCTGCAGCTGTACGCGATGAAATAAAACTTTCAAGAGGCCTCGTGTATTCAATAATTGGACGAGATTCAACAATTTTGCCCTCCCCACCACGCGCGCATCTGAATATTCATCCTCGTAGCTTGTTCTACTCTACCATTCTACTTGTCTTTACTCCCCCTATGACTGCTTTGGTATATACCTACTTGTGTTTCTGTTTATCAGCGCGCCTATTTGTCTACTCGTCTCTGTGTCTTGACCTCTTGATTATCTACTCTTTTTTTTCCTTTTCCTTCGCAAGTTTGAATAGCAAAACGTAATTGGTTTCTCTTTCAGCTTTCCGCGGAACTCCCGTAATGAATTTTTTTCACTTGAAATTCCGCGCGGATGAGATTGTTTCATTGTGCACGCAATAGTAGCTCGAGAGAAAGAGTCAGATTTTCAAGTTATTACTTCAGCGAGGTAGTCTCTCTCTCTCTCTCTCTCTCTCTCTCTCTCTCTCTCTCTCTCTCTCTCTCTCTCTCTCTCTCTCTCTCTCTC